>JAVJIF010012677.1:0-121615 GCA_038442645.1 Agave tequilana
CAAGCAGATGCTAGCTCAGCTCTTGATCAACTAGAATACCAATGATACTGGTAGTAATCACAATGAAGAGGGGCATCATGATGATGAACGTCCTAAGACTGAGAAGTTGAAGGAAATTTCCTCAATTAATGCTGAGGTCATTAAAGGTATCCAGGCTCATATTGCATCCCTAACCCAGAGGGATGAACTGAAGAAGGTGGATAGCACATCCTTACCTGCTGGAGTGGGATTAAGTTCCGTACCCACTGATATTCAAGCCACCTATGTTATACACGTACGATGGTAAGGATCCCCAACTAGCATATCTATTACTTCTGGTCTCAAACCGGTAACGTAATAGATAACGATGCCATCATGGCGAGACTATTCATCGACAACTATAAAGGGCTAGCCTTTGACTAGTTCAGAAGCCTACCCAGTGGTTCCATTAATTCTTAGATCGATCTAGAAAACCAGTCCCTCTCTTAGTTCTACGAAGACAATACCGAGATGACTATGGCAAGCTCCTCTCAACAGTCCAGAAAGGAGGAGAATCTATGTGGGAATACATTAGAGATTTCGCAACCTTTCTCTCTTGTGCCCTTCAGGCATGCCGTTACCCATGTTTCTCTGGACATGTCGGCATAACTTCCTTGACAGAATAGAAGTTCGTATTAGAGATGTCTGATTAGTCTCTACTATTGCATAATTTTTATCACATCTGCACATTTATTTTATATAAAATACTATTAATAATGGTTTGCTTGTGTGATTCTAGGTTCATGGTGTGCAATAAAGAAGAAGACCCTAAATCACCATTTAATGGTTGATTAAAGGCCTATAATATAGCCATTGACCTTGGAGAGCAGTTTCGTCAAAACCAGGGGCCCAAAATGAGAAACCGGGATATGCAGCCGACAAGGGAACAAACGGGCAGCAGGCAGTGCTGCGCGCGCTGCCCAGGTACAGCTGCGAAAACGCGGCCTGGGCCGCGTTTTCGCGGCTCTGGTGTGTAGCCGCGTGCCAAGATTTGACGCGCGACTCCGTACCCGTACCCTGGTGCCCAATTTTGCCTATAAATACCCTGGGGTTTTCCAGAGCCCAAGGAAAGGAGTTTTTGAGTAGTTTTTAGGATAGTTTTAGTTGTTTCTTCTCCATGTTGTAGTGTAGGGTAGTTTAAGTTAGTTGTTCTTCTTGTTCCTCCCTTGTATTTTTCATTTCTTATAGATCTTTTAATAGGAGAGAAAGTGATACATGGTTGCAAAGTGCTTGTAATTGAATGTGACAAGCTATGAAAGGTTCTCTCTTTACCTCTCTTTATTTTCTTCTCTCTAACTTCTTTTACATGTTTAGCTAATTTTCTCTCATGGAACTAACTACTAACCACTAACTTATTAACTTCTTATATGATAATCCACATGAATCTAACAGCCTCTACTTGGCCTTACTTTTGCAAGAGTCATTGATGGCTCATGAGAATGGATCTAACACTCTAACATCCTAACTCTTTAACAAGCTAACATTACTTTACTCTATGCTTACTCTTGTTTAGTTTTGATGGTTTAAGTGTAGCCTGCACTTGTTGTTGAGTTTAGATGTGAAAGTTATCATATAGGTCATGCTTTGAAACGCTCTTGAACCAAGGACTAGTGATGGCCAAGGATACATGCGAGGCAACTATCACTAAGAGGTTAGCACGGTTAGTGGAGCCATTAGTAGTTGTAGCAATAGGTTTTCTTTCTTTTTTACTGTAACGCCCCGATCCTGCGGGTACGGAGACGTTACTGCGACGTATATACGCAGGTCAGAAATACCCTCACGTATATACGCTAAGCATCAGTACAGGCAAGAATCAGAGTACGGAAGCAAGTGGTGCATTATACATTCCAACATATGAGTACAATTACAAAGTTATCACCAGAGGTGATCCAATATTACATGAATATTACATCACTGACATGCGCAATTGCGAGATTACAAAGAGATGTACAAGTATGAACAGTACACAGGCACTCACGAGTTTACAAAAGGAAAACTCGAGAGGCACACAAGGGGGCCTGGAAGGATAGAGCTTCAGATGGTCAGCCGGGATCCATGCTTCCGCTGCGCCACTCTGATCAGCAACTGGGAGAATCCACACGCTCCAAGCTCCATGACCTGGACATGAGGATCCAGGGGAGTCAGATGAAACTCCCCAGGCGAGTGGTGATACAAAAGCCAAGTGGCGAGCAAATCTGATTGTATGATTTCAGATCACGGCTTCATGAGACTAGTACTTCGAAGGAATAATCCAAACAAGGAAACCCTCATCTATATACCTTTATCTCATGTCACCATAATCCAAGCACATACAACCCGACTGTACTCAGGGCATGATAAGAAAATGAACAGGAGGCAAGTGGATACAGGGGATAAAGCAGAGTATGAGCAGTTAATACGATAATACTCACAAAGCCGGAAATCCGATGTAAAATCCAGGACAAGCAATTATGGTAAGGCATAACACAGATTCATAGCCGTTTAAGTTGCAGGCTTCAGTATGCGTCCCATTCCACATACCTCTACTTACAACTTAAAGAGCAGGTTATTATCTTGACACTTTATTATTACTCGTCTTACCCTGATATCTAGCTATGTGAACTAGCGTCCCAGCACACATAGATCCATATCCGAGTAAAGCGAGATTGTTATTGGAAACCAGCGGGGGTATCAACGAACTATGTTTACAGTGGGTCCCGTACATACCCGGGACCACGGCCCAGGATTGTTCCGTTGCTTGGTGACGGAACCTGCCGCAAGGCTAACAGGAGGGACTTATGTATGCCCTTATCATGATGGTACCAGGAAGGAGGGAGCCAGCACTCCCCGGTCGCCTGGAGGCCCACAGGTCAGACCGGAAGTTTTAGTTGCACAACATGCCTAATACCACTGTAAACACGAACACATATTGATAGCCGCAAGTTTCCCCCGACCCGATGCAAGTTGTTCCTTTTATGAATTATTAGATGATTATCAGATTCCGGGAATGAGCAAGAGCAAGTCAGGAATATCAGGAGTACTGTACGTACTATAATGTATCACATGTGTAACAGGAGTACAGTTTGTACTATCAAGATGTCAAGTCATCATTCCATTATCGTGATAATCATGAGAGTCAAGTATATCATGCCGGGTGTCAAGTGATAGCATGACAAGATGGTGATATTAGACAGGCAACCAGTCATGTCCAGAGATTGATATTAGTCCGGTGGCAAGTCATATCATAACAAGAGGTCTTGCCAAGTAGTATCATGTCATGGTGATAACAAATCAGTTGTCAGGTGATATACATGTGTTAAATAGCAACATGTAAATGACAGGTATGAAGTAATGGCACGGTAAGTGTTAAGATATCAGGTAAATATATGGCATGTGATAGAATAGTAGCTGAGCACAATCAAGCGGAGCTGAGCAAGCTAGAAGTATAGACAGCAAACAGTATTTAACACTAGAGCGTCTGGCGAGGTTACCGGGACGACTCGGCTGAAGTGCGAGCGGTAAATCCGGCAGCAACTCGCCTAGACGAATCTAGTGGTAAAACGCTGAACGCTGATCATGATAACCAGGCGGAGCTGAACAAGCTGGAGGCACAGGCAGCGAACAGAGTTTAGACACTAATGCGTTCTGCGAGGTTACCGGGATACTCGGCCTAGGATACGAGTAGAAAATCGGCAGCAACTCGCCTAAACGAATTTAGTGAATAAAGCACTGAGCGCTAAGCATGCTCACCAGACGGAGCTGAGAAACCTGACGATCCCAATCACGCCTCTTTCGAGACAGTGAGGGACCGGAGGCTGAAGGGTCCAGAGAAACCTGACGGTCCCAATCACGTCTCTTTCGAGATAGTGAGTGACCGGAGGCTGAAGGGTCGGCCACGCATGGTATAAAGCAGTAAAATACATCACAGGCATGGTATGTGTACAAGAATGAAACTACCCTAGTACAAGCATTCGTCACAGAGCAATACATGTCCAGATATTGGCACTCGACCATACACAAATACAGGGACTCAGCCCAATACATGATACATGAAAACATGGAGTAAAACACATGTCGACCCGACGAAGCGGGGAAACCCAAATGGAGGCGAGAGCGAGAACACTCGCCTAAATCACCAGAAAGCCGAAAAGTCTGGAATCCATCGAACTCGCGCACCGCCATAAATATAATAATATATAAATGTTTAGAGGAGAAAGTAAAGAGGAGAGAGAAAGAGTTAGAGAGAGGAAGAGGGAGAAATTTAGAGAGAGAAAGAGACTCAGGGAGACGCGGGTTTGGGAAGTGAAACGCGGGGGTCGCAGACGCGGGAGTCGCGTCGCGAGATTAGCAAACGCAGGAATCACAGACGCGAGAGTCGCGTTGCGGGAATAGCAGACGCGGGAATCACAGACGCGGGAGTCGCGTCGCGAAGGAGCCACAAACGCGGGGTTCGAGACCCGCGTTCAAATCAGGACGCGAGGAGAACGCAGACGCGGTCGTGGGTTCCGCGTCGCGTTAACATGAGAGGTACGCAGACGCGGGCATTAGCTCCGCGTCGGGCAGGCACAAGAGGGACACGGACGCGGGCATGGACTCCGCGTCGCGCCGATGCAAGAACGCGAAGGCCGCGTTATGGAATGGCCTAGACGCAGGAGGTAAACTCCGCGTCTAACCAGCAACAGATGGAAAAGAGAGGGAGACAGGGAAAGGGTGAGACACAGAGATGGCCCAACTCCAAATCCAAACCAGTAAATGGTGGAAGTGAAGATGGTGATGGTAATTAGTAGAGGGGATGATGATGAAGATGGAAGTGTTGTCGTTGTAAGCATCACCGTTACAGATTACCGGAATAATCGTAAACGATTACCGGAATAATCATCGGAGATGTTACCGACGAAGAAGAGCTCGGCCCCAATCCAAAAGGAGTGGCCGGCCCTTGAGTCTTGCCGACGAAGAAGAGCACGGCCCAATCCAAAAGGAGTGGCCGGCCCTGATAAGAGTCATTTTCCAAATGGAGAAGACGAACAGGAAGAGGAACCAGAAGAGAGAGAGAGAGAAAGGAAATAGGAGAGAGGGAGAGAAAGAAGAGAGAGAGAGAGAGTCAACAAGAGAGAGAGAGAGAGTCAACAGGAGAGAGAGAGAGAGAGAGAGAATCCAGGGGAGAGAAACAGAGAAGGGGGGCTGTTGCCCCCCTCTATCTCACGCACAGCGCCCCCAGAGGGGGGCGCTCGGCCTGGCCGCCGGCCAGGCGGCGGCGCCGGCCGCCGGCAAGGAGGGGAGTGGCGCCGGCCACTCCCCAGGAGAGGGAGGAAAGAGGGGGGCCGCTGCCCCCTCAACAGAGAGGAAGAGAGGGGGGCTGTTGCCCCCTCAGCTCACGCACAGGGGGCCCAGGCGGGCCCCCTGGCCGCCCACGGCCGCCGGCACAGCGCCGGCGGCGCCCCGAGCTGGGGTGGCGTCGGCCACCCCAAGAAAGGAAGGAGGGGGCTGCTGCCCCCTCCACAACAATTGCACAGGGGGCCGGGTGGCCCCCTGGCCGCACCCAAGGGCCGCCGGCCGCTGCCGGCGGCGGTCAGTCCCCGCCGGGGGAAGCGGAGGAGGGAGGAGGAGGAGCCGGCGAACGTGGTGGTTGGCCGGATCTAAAGGGAGGAAAGAAAGGAGAAAAGAAAAGGAAAGAAAGGAAAAGAAAGAGAGAGAGGAAAAGGAGGTGGCCGGAGATGGGGTTCTCGCCTGCGACGTGGCCGGGGCGCCGGCGGAGGAGGCTGGTTGGGTCGGCTGGGCTCTCTTGGAGGAGAAGAAGAAGAAGAAGAAGAAGAAGATAAGGATAAGAAAGAGAAAAGAAAGAAAAGGAAAAGAAAAGGAAAAAGAGAAAGAGAGAGATTGATGGGAAAGGAAATAAATGAGAGAGGGGTGGTTGTCTCCCACGTGGGGGGAATGGGCTGGATCGGTTGGAGGGAAAAAGAAAAGGAAGAAAGAAAGAAAGAAAGAAAGATTAAATAATAATATTATAATATGGTCGCGAAATATCGACTGTTCCAGAAAAATCCCCAAAATCCCCAGAGGTAGAAAACGTCATCCTGAGGAATAATATGAAATCGGTTTTCAGAAATAAAATCTCATTTTCAAATTAAAAATCCGGAAGTCAACCGCCGATACCGGTCTACACCGGGTCGGCCAGATTTTGATAAATTCTGAAAAATCCCAGAAAATGTATTAAAGAATAAAATATAATTTTAAGAAGTAAAGTGAAAGCGGAATTCAGAAATTCAATCCCGATTGTAAACTAAAAATCCTGGAATCAACCAGCGATACTGGCCGATACCCAATCCGGTGGAATTTTCATAAATTCATAAAATCCTCAGAAAAAGTATTTAAATAGGAAATGTGATTTTAAGAAATAATGTAAAAAGACTCTTCTTGAAATTCCAATCCGTTTGTAAATTAAAAATCCGGAAATCGGTCAGCGGCACTGGTCGACACCGATTTTGAAGATTTTCATTTTAATTCAGAAAAATTCCAGAAAATCACAGAAAATCTAAAATATTGGAAAACGATGTTTAAAACTAAAATCGGTCAAATCTAAATACCAGAAGGACCAAATCGAGTAATACCCTCGGATCGGGTCCTCGGTTCAAACTAGGGCTGACTCCGAGTCCGTGAATCCGGATCCAAGACAAAACGATCATATAAACAACTCATACTACAAAACAAATACAGGAAGTAAATCGAAAAATACGATCGAAAAAATCTGAATACGCAACTAAGTACGTATTCCGGGAGTGGGGTGTTACATTTACTTTGTTTTAGAGATATTCCAAAAATCACAAATATAATCTTTTCTTTGTTTCTCACTTCTTCGTGTTTCACCGTACTCTTCTCTTTTCATTCTTTGTTTTGTTTTCTTTTCATTCTTTAAAATATTGATGAACTTTTAACATACACGTGAACATACCAGTAAAGCTTATATCGCTCCGTCCCTGTGGATTTGACCCGTTTAGCCTCTATGCTATAACGGAAGTATCGAGGAAACCAAAGCACACATTTTTAACTCTTGATTTCAAAATATACACTTTTTGTGCTCAGTTTTCTCTCGATTAAATTTTGGCGTCGTTGCCGGGGATGGGAACGGTTTGATTTCACGTTTTTGTTAACTTTTCTTCTTTGTTTTTTGGTGTGCAGGTTAAAGTTTTAGCATTGCAGAAGTCCACACTTGCTTTTGTGTGATTGGATAAATTCTTGTATATTCTTATATTCTGCTGCTAGTTTTTGTTTATATTGCCTGTGCAGTATAATAATTTTAAGAACTAAAATACAAAAATTGGATGCTTTAAAACAGTTTAGACATTTGCATCTAGGCACGTGTCACTTTTCATTCCAATATACTATATTTTGTTCCTGTGTTGTTGTGATCTTGACGGAGGTATATATATTGCATAGCATATAGTTAGGACAAACACGTGGGTGATTTACTCTCTTTTGTTGGCCCAAAGGCCCATCATTCTAGTTTTAATGATGACTAACTCATGTAGTTATAGTTTACTAATGATCTTGTGTTTATATAGTTTCAGTTATTAATCAAGATATTAGTAGGTGTCTAGCTTCAACAAAGAAATTTTGTAGCTAACACATATAGATTCAAGAGCTTGCGCGTCAAGATCGCATCTAGCACTCGGTTAAAGTCAAGCTCATTGGATCGTGTTTGATTCGAGTCGACTTGGAGAAGGAGTTCTACAAGAAGATTTCAATTTGTGTTTAATTTAGTTTGTTAAAGGGTAGAATATATTTTTGAAGCTCAAGTTCACGCACACACACACAAGTTCAATATGTTTGTTTTCGATTTAACTGGTTTTGAATTTCAAGTACACATATATTGGGTTTTGGATTTTAACTAGTTTTAGTTCTGGTGATCTGCTCGACACCCTTTTATATTTCTTATCATAACTTTTTATTCTTATATTCAAATAACATGATTTAAATTGTATTTCAAAGATAACCTTTAGGGATACATTTCTTATTCAATAATCAGTTTCTGATTCAATGTTAAAGATGTCAAATATTGGGTTGAAGTCTGTTATTATTCTAAAAACAGTTTATAGTTTCTGATTTGACACCTTTCCGTATTTTATTGATAACTTTCTATTCAAAAATGATATTGAATTGATTTAAGTTGCATTAAAAATATGACTTAAAACTTTACAAATAAGTCCTATACTTATTTTTGAATTCTCAAATTTTAGGCTTGTAACCTGTGCTCAACTTTGACCAACAGTCTGCCAAATTGGCAGAATGGCTAATTTTCTGGAGGCTGATTCTTAACATGTTTTAAAAACATGTTTGTTGAATTTTAAGAGTTAATTTATTCCTTTTAAACCTGATAAAACTATTCTAAGTTTGCTCTTCCTAAAACCTATATAAAAGAGTCATTAGGGTTGAGTTTATAACAACAACAAATCTATTTGAAAAATCAAGTTTTGGGTTTCAAGAGAAAGAGTTTTCAAGTTTCAGTTTTGTGTTTTTATTTTCAAAAATCTACTTCAAGTTTTTATGCTCTCAAAATCTCTCTTTTGATTTTACTCTCACTTACAAATTCTTGAGCTTCAAATTTATATTTTATTCTTTAGGGTTTTATAAGAGAGTTTTTTCAAGAGAGAGTTTGTGGTCTTTTGATCACCCAGATATTGTTTCCTTGTTGTTATACTATCTCTGAACTCGAGGAGTGTATTGGAGAGTTGTGTACTCAGTGCAGTTTATTTCTTTGGTGGAAAGTTCTAGTGGATTGGAAATCCTTCACGGTGGTGAAGGCGGGGACGTAGAGCAGTGGCTCGAACCTTAAAATAAATCTCTTTGTTTGCGATTAATTTCTCTCTATATTCATTCATTCATTGTCGATCTATACTCATTACAACAAGATTGCATTGAGCACCTCAAACTCTTATCTAGAGGAATCACGAGGAAGAAGTTAAGAACCCTTCACGGGGTATGCAACTTCTAATCTTGCTTTGAGTGATCGTTTGCATCATCTCATTTTTTATTTTGCATTAAATATTGAATTGCTTAGCCTTACACCTATTCGCCCCCCTCTAGGTGTAATTTCAATTGGTATCAGAGCCTACGCTCTTAATATTAGGTTTAACCACCTAGGAGTGAGATCTTGATTAGCTTATCTAGTATTTGCATTTGCACATTTATTTGTTTATACACACTCATGGATATCAGACCCCTCACATGTTTAATGTATCTAAAATTGATATATGGAAGGTTAGAATGTGTGTTCATTTAAAAGCCCTAGGTTTGCATGTTTACCTTGCCACTACCAAGGAAACTTATCTTGACAATAGCAAGCATAAAAAGGCTAATGCACAAGTCCTAAAGGCACTTAGAAAATCTCTTAGCAAAGAATATTTAAATATGGTTTCTCATTATGACTCCGTCTTTACAGTGTGGAACAATTGACATCTCCCGAGCTACAAATGCTAATCAATGAGGAGGAGAAATCTTGTGGAGAAGAGTCCGACCAACATTACTTCATGGTCCAAGGGAATGACTCCCTTGAGGTATATTCGGATACTCAACTAGATGATAATACTAGTTCTTCTTGTAATGAGTGTATGGATGTACATGCCTTAAATAAAGAACTATCTATAGTTTGTGAGAAATTACTTTCCAAATATAAGCCTTTGAAAAATAAAAGTTTAGAATTAAAAGAAGAGAATAAAAACTTATTTTCTAAACTTGAAATAGTTTTACAAGAGAATGATGAGATTTCAATTGAAAGGGACTCACTGAAATCCCAATTTGACCTTGCCTTAAATGAAAATAAGATTTTGAAGAATAAAAATGATTGTGAAAATGTTTTAAAGAAAAATAAGGCTTTATCTTCAAAACTAGGTTTTGTTTTAAAAGCGAACCATTCTTTGAAAAATAAAATTGATTTAATTTCATAAGAATTGGATTTGATTTTAAATGAAAATAAATCTATGAAAAATGATTTAGATTCTCATATTTGCTATGCTACTACATCTTCATCATCTAATGTTTGTATTGCATGCTCCACATCTTCTTTTAATGTTGAAAATAATTTATATATGTTAAAGAAGAGTGTATATTGTTTGGCCTCCACTTTGAGCCAATGTGCTAAGGATCACAAGAAATTGGAATCCATGTTTCACAAGAAACATGCACTTCATATTCATGCACATCATTCACGACATACACCTCATGTACACCGTGATCACACCCATTCTCATATGTATGCTACAGTATTCACATGTACACATTGTGGCCGCAAAGGCCATCTTATAAGATTTTGCTATGATAGACTAAATTCTGTAAATTTTGCAAATAATAATATTTGGGTTAGGAAATGTGCTAACCCCCATGGACCCAATAAGATATGGGTACCAAAATCCACCCCTATTATATTTGATGTAAGTGTGGGCACTCACTTAACGTGAGAGTATTGGTGCCTTGATGGTGGATGCATTTGAGCTTGATGGACACTACATTGAATGCGTCACTTTCAAGGATGTTTGGTGAGAGGACCACCATGGTTTGGAGACCTAGAGATTAGCCCTAATGATTTTGGTAACAATCTCTAACTCCTTATTTTATTCACATGCTCTTATTGATTGATCTGTAGTATGTTTTTGGTTTCAATGCCCATTATGATTGATCATGTTCTGGTGTATGATTATGATTTTGCACTTCATGATTTTTGATTACTTGTTTAGATGTAGTTTTTTATTAAAACTTGTGTTTATACTAATACAACTAGTGAGCCACATTTGACTATTATATGTTTGTGCTAAATTGCTCATTATGTACCCATTAGATGTACTTGTATAGCCTAGTTTTGATGACTCTTGCATTCTAACTCATATTCCCTATTTTTGTATATGTTTAGCTTCATGTATATGTTACTTTTGTCTAAACTAATAGATATACATGTAAATCCTTGAGTCAATTGCCTTTCATGCAATATACTGTTATGGACTCGTTTATATTTGGATATGTATGTATACTCTAGTTTATACAAAATATATATATGTCTTGAAATTTGTTTTGTTTTGATGAAAATTAAACTTTTATATTTTTCATGTTTGTAAAGGAATTTCATTTGAGCTTAAATGCCTTATTTTCATGATTTCGTAGATTACATGATTCTTACACTCTATATTTGATGTTTACTCATGACTTTATTTTCATGAGCATATATGTGGTTTATAGACTTTGAGTTTAAATTATTATGTGATTTTCATGTCTTCATGGGATGTATGATTTGGTTTCATATTTTGAAGGATTTCTTACTAGTTTTCGAAAATATCTTTAAAACTAGTTTCTATTCTTCAATTGGTAGAGTTTTCAAACTATGTCTATTTACTTTCAAATCATGATTTTTGAAAACCCCTACCTTCTAAGGGCGGTTGGATGGACGATCATGCCTTGTATACTTTTATTGAATATCTTTTAAACTTGTGCATGAATAGGGTAGTAGTTATGAGTTATACACAAGATCTTCATGTAATTCTATTTTTGTATACTTACATATGTTTTCTTATATATGTATACTTCAAATTTCAATTAGTATCAATTTCAATTGGTATATTCATTTTCATACTATATATGCTTTGATTGTGCCAATATATTTCAATTGGTATCAAATTTTTTTAAGTATGAGATATACATGATTTTTAAATGAAAATTCATTTTGTATACTCATGATTTTTATTGCTAAACTTGATTTAGTATATAATGTCAATTAGTTTTTAAATTGGTATCTTATTCAAGCCTATGCATTGTTTTCATTAGTATTTCATAAAGGGGGAGAAAATTCTTATTTTTAAATCAGTTTTGTGTAAAATTGGTATTAGTTGAGTCTTCAATTGGTATCAATCTTCACTTTTAAATTGGTATCTTACTCCCAATCTTTATGATGAAAAGTACTTTGTTTTAGTATATGATAACATTTTCAATATTGGTATCAATGATCTTAAATTGGTATTATTCTCTATTTGGTATCCTTATTGCAAAATTATTTTAGTGTTTATTCAAAAATTTGGTTTTTACCTTGAATTGGTATCAATTTTTTTTATTAGTATCAATAAGTTTATCAAAATTTTTTCAATTGGTATCAATATTTTTCAATTGGTATCAATATGTTTATCAAAATTTTTAAATTGGTATTAAAAATTGTTTTGTTGTCTAAAAAAAAGATTCAAATGTTTTGGTTTTACGTCTTCTCGAATTTTTTTTATGACAATTGATTGTTTTTTACTTCACCCTTTGTTGATGAATTGACAAAAAGGGAGAGAGAATTTTGAGTTTATATATGCATGTTTATATCCATATTTATACATATACATTTGTTATTCCCTTATGAACTTCATTGAATATCCTTATTGTTTATGCTATGCATGAGTTAAGGGGGAGCTTCTATGAAGCTTAACTGTTTTATGAATCACGTTTGCAATTCAAACAATTATGTTTATACTAATAAATGAAAACCAAATTTCAATTGAATTTGGGTTCCCAAAGGCTAATCTTTTTCAGACCCTATCATAATGGATATGATACAAAACGTTTTATTTTATAGGTATCTCATAGAGATAAATGGATACTTGATAGCGGTTACTCCAAACACATGACCGGCTACATTTAACTACTTTCTTTCGTTCAAAACAAGAAAGGAGAAATAGTAATATTTGGAGACAATAACAAAGAAAAGATTATTGGTATCAACATAGTTGGTAATATATTAAAACCTCTTATTGAAAATATTCTTTTGGTAAGGTGCTTAATTTTAAGTATTAGTCAGTTATGTGATAAGGGTTATAAAATAGACTTTGAAAAAGATGCTTGTATTATATATGACACTAACATGAAAGATATTCTACTTAAAAGAATTCGTAAAAATAATATTTATGAGTTATCATTGACTTGTCTATCTTTAAATGATGATTTATCTTTAATTGCGTCTAACAATGATTGTTCTTTTTGGCATAAAAGATTTGGTCATTTAAATATGAAAACAATTTCAAAAATTTTAAAAGTTTTAAAATTTGATTTAGTTAAAGAACTTCCAAAACTATCTTTTAAAAATGATTATTTTTGTAATTCTTGTTAATTAAGAAAATAAATTAAATCATCTTTTAAATCTAAAGATTTGGTTTCTACACATAAACCTTTAGAATATTGCATATAGATTTACATGGGCCTACTCGTATTCTCTCTTTAAATAAAAGTAGATATATTTTTGTTATTGTTGATGATTACTCTAAATTTACTTGGGTTATCTTTCTAAAAAATAAAAATGATACTTTTGATAAATTGCAAGTTTTTGTAAAAGAATTCAAAATCAAAAGTCTCTCACGATAGTCTCAATCAGAACTGATCATGGAGGAGAATTTGAAAATGAATCTTTTGTAAATTTTCGTGACAAATTTGGTATTACACATTACTTTTATTTTTCCTAGAGCATCTCCTCAAAATGGTATTGTTGAGAGAAAGAATAGGATTTTATAAGAATGTGCTAGAACTATGCTTGTTGACAGTAACTTGCCAAAGTACTTTTGGGCTGAGTCAGCTGCTATTGCATGCTATGTTTTAAATTAGGTTCTTATACGATCTATTTTAAATAAAACATGTTATGTATTATTCTTTGATAGAATTCTAAAAATTTCTTATTTTAAGGTTTTTGAATGTAAATGTTTCCTTTTAAATACTAGAGATGCTTTGGATAAATTTGATGCTAAATCCAATGAAAGTATTTTTGTTGGTTATTCTAATCATAGTTAAGCATATAGAATCTTTAATAAGCAAACATCTACTATTGAAGAATTTTTGCATGTTAAGTTTAATAAATCAATATGTAAATCTTCTATTGATACTTCACATAATGATGATATAGTAGCTATTACTCTTATTGATAACATTATTACATCTTATAATAATACTAATGTTTCTAACAAGAATGAAAGTTCTACTGATTTACCTAAAGCATTTGTTGAGGTTAGAAATCATCCTCATGATTTAATAATTGGAGATATCTCTCAAGGTATTCAAACTCGATCCAAGTTGAATTATATGACAAATGTTGCTTTCATATCTTTGATTGAACCTAAGAATATGAAAAAGCATGCATTGATAAATTTTGGATCATTTCAATGCATGGAGAATTGAACTAGTTTGTTAGAAATGATGAATGAAATCTTGTACAATGACCAAATAATCATCCAGTTATCGGCACCAAATGGGTCTTTAAGAATAAACTTGACGAATCTGGTCAAATCATAAAGAACAAAGTAAGATTGATTGCACAAGATTATAATTGAGAAAAATGTATTAATTTTGATGAAACATATGCACCTGTACAAAGAAGTGTATGAGAAGTTGGACACCAAAGAGGTTGAAAAGGACATATACAGAATTGCTCGAATAAAAGAGAGAAAGACTAGAGACTTATATACTGTGAGGTGTGTCAAAGATGAGTATCAGAAGGTTTTAGTTCAAGATGAAGAAATCAAAGAAAGATGGAGAGAATATTTTGACAAATTGTTCAATGGTAGTTGTACTCAAGACTTAGATGATCTTATCATTCAGTATCAGGATATGAACCATAATTATATGCGCAGAATTAGCGAATCTAAAGTTAAAGAGGCCTTGAAGAGAATGAAGTCAAGGAAAGCTTTTGGTCTGGATGGTATTCCTATTGAGGTATGGAGATGCTTAGTAGAGGTGGGCGTTAGATGGCTCACAAATCTTTTTAAAAAGATCTGGCTAACTAAAAAGATGCCAAATGAGTGGAGGAAGAGTACCTTAGTACCTTTCTATAAGAACAAGGGTAATAGTCAGAGTTGTTCAAACTATCGTGGATTAAAACTCATGTGTCACACCATGAAGCTTTGAGAAAGGCTAATTGAACACATGTTAAGGCAGAATGTTACAATATCTGAGAACCAGTTTGGGTTTATACTGGGGCGATCGATGACAGAGGCTATTCATTTGCTTCATCAACTTATAGAGCGATTTCGAGAGAGGAAGAAAAATTTGCATATGGTCTTTATTGATTTAGAAAAAGCTTATGATAAGGTGCCAAGAGATATATTATGGTAGATATTGATAAAAAAGAGAGTCTCCATTAAATATATTGACATAATCAAGGATATGTACAATAGAGTAGTGGCAAATATCAGAACTTGTGGAGGCATAACAAGTGATTTTTCTATCACAATTGGATTACATCAAGGATCTGCATTGAGTCCATTCTTATTTGTCATAATGATGGATAAACTTACTAGAGCTATTCAGGATGAGATACCCTAGTGTATGTTATTTACTGATGATATTGTCCTAGTCGATGAGACGAGAGCTGAGGTAAATACCAAATTGGAGTTATAGAGGCAAACTCTAGAATCTCGAGGTTTTAGATTAAGTAAGGCCAAAACAGGGTATATGGAGTGTAAATTCAGTAAACAGGGAATCTGAGATTTTAGTATTGTGAGACTAGATGGATAAGAAATACCGATGAGTAATCATTTTAAGTACTTGGGTTCTATTATCCAAAAGGATGGAGAGATCGATAGTGATGTCAACCATAGGATCCAAGCTGACTAGTTGAAATGGAGAAGGATAACAGGAGTTTTATGTGATCCTAACATTCTGTTATGGCCGAAGGAAAGTTTTATCGGACTGCTATTAGGCCAGCTTTGTTATATGGCACAGAATGTTGGGCTATAAAGAGACATCATGCTCAGAAGATGAGTATAGCAGAGATGCGTATATTTCATTAGATGTGTGCTAACACGCAAAGAGATAAGGTGAGAAATGAGGATATTCGTACTAAGATAGGTGCAGCCTCTATAGAAGAGATGAGAGAAAACCGCCAATGATGGTTTGATCATGTGCGACGTAGACCTACAGATCCACCAGTCCGACGAGTAGAGCGTATCAATTTAAGCAAGTTAAAAGAGCGCAGGGGAGACCAAAGAAAATATGGATGGAGGTAATACGACAAGATATAGAGGCTAAAAGTCTTAGTGAAGGCATATTGCTCGATAGGAATAAGCGGAGAAAGCTGACCCATGTGCCCGATCCGGCGTAATTCTCTTTAGGCTCATGTAGCCTACCCTAAATACTTGGGACAAATGGCTCAGTTGTTGTTGTTGTATATGCACCTATAACTAGACTTGAATCTATTCGTATTTTACTTGCTTATGCATATTTTATGAATTTTAAAATTTACCAAATAGATGTAAAAAATGCATTTTAAAATGAATTTATTAAAGAAACGATTTTTGTTGAACAACCTCCCGGTTTTGAACATAAAAGGTTTCCTAATCATATTTTCAAACTTATGATTTTAATCAAGCACTCGGTACTTGGTATGATAAACTCAAAAGTTTTCTTTTGAATTCTGCTTTTGAAATTGTTAAAAGTGATACAACTCTCTTTATTAAACATGAAAATAAAGATTTTGATTATCTAGATCTATGTTGATGGTATTTTATTTGGTTCTACAAATAATAATCTCTGTTAAGAATTTTCTAAGACTATGCAGAGTGAATTTGAGATGAGTCACATGAGTGAACTAAATTATTTTCTCGGTCTACAAATTAAGCAAATAAAGATGGAATATTTTCATTCAATGTAAATATGCCAAGAAACTTTTCAAAAGATTCGATATGAAAATTTTCAAAAGTAAGAGAACTCCAATGGGTACTACTATATTTCTAGATAAAAATGAGAATGGTAAGAGTGTTGATTAAAAGGTATATCGAGTTATAATTGGCTCACTCTTATATATTACTGCTAGTAGACCTGATATTATGTTCAGTGTTTGTTTATGTGCTAGATATCAGTCTGATCCTAAAGAGTCACATCTTAAAGTAGTAAAAAGAATTCTTAGATATATTAATAACATTATCAATTATAGTTTATTTTACCCAAAATCAAGCACATTTGATTAATAACATATAGTGATGTTGATTTTGCTGGATGTAAATCTGACAAAAAAATACTAGTGATATTTGTCACTTTTTGGGACATTCACTAGTATATGGTTCAGCAAAAAGCAAAACTCTGTATCATTGTTTACAACCGAAGCAGAATATATTGCTACAAGTATTGCATGTGCACAAATTTTATGATGAAACAAACCCTACTTGATTATGGTATTATAAGCACAATCTCACCTATCATGTGTAATAATACAAGTGCTATTAATCTATCTAAAAATCTTATTCAGCATTCACGTCCAAAACATATCGATATTTGACATTATTTTCTACGTGATCATACTATTAAGGGTGATATATCTTTAATTTTTATATCTACAGAAAATCAAATAGCTGATATTTTCACAAAGCCTCTTAAAGAGGATGGTTTTATGAAATTTTGAAGAGATTTAAGTATTTGTAGAATTTTTTATATTTAAATCCATTGCATATAGTTTGCATCTCATCAAAAAAATTTCTGATGTTAGTCGACTTATAGAATTATTAGTCGGCTTATAACCCTAATTAGTCAACTATATTACAAAGTAGTTGGCTCATAGCATTTAGTAGAATCTTAATATTTTTTGGGTATTCAGATTAATCAACTAGAGTAGAAAATTAGTCGACTAACTCTTGTATTAGTCGACCATATTATGAAATTAGTCGACTAACTTTGAAAAATTATGTTTTTTAAAATGGGTTTTTAGCTTGCAAACCCGACCCGCTTTACTTGCTATTGGATCCGATCTCTTCTATTTTCAATCTCCACCATTGGTTTACATTTACCATTCCCTATTTACCCCATATTCTCCTAAAAACCGGTTTATACCCACTCTTTCCCCTAAAATGTGACTGTTTCAACTTCAGTGACCAAGTTCTTTCCTTTCTTTTTCAGATTTCTCTCTCTCTCTCTTTAATTCTGAGGAATTTTGGTCTTCATTCAGCTTGTAAGTGTGTTTTTCTTCCCTTTACTATGTCTAGATCAAAGAAAATTAAATTTTCTACTTCATCTTCTTCTCACCAAACTGATTTTAGGGCTTTTCATAAAAACCCTAGTTTAGAAGATGACTACCTTCGATTGTCTCAGTTAGAGATCAAACCAGGTCATTTGTCAATTATTCTGATTTCACAAAGTATGATATCTCTTCTTATCTGCATGAAACTGGTCTTCATGACATGTTTCCTTTTGAATATCAAGATAAGGTTATTATCCCTCATTACCCAATCTCTTTTATACTAATCTTAACTATGAAGATAATGATGACACTGTTATGTTGTCTACTTTAGGTAAGGGTGTTGAAATTAAGATGACACCTTGGTCATTAGGCTGCATCCTTTGTATTCCTTCTCATGGCCTTACTCTTAGTGAAATAGAGATAAACGATGATGAAGTTTTCTCTTGGATCTATCTTCCAGGATAAGAACCTCTCATGGGAAACAATAGGTTACAAACAATGCCCTAACTTATTGGTCGCATTATAGCTTATAATATCTATCCAAAAACTGATAGTTACAACTACTATTCCCGTGATTTTGTCACTTGTATCTATGCCATCATGGCTAGACTAGAAGTAAATTGGGCTAAAAGTACGTTTGATACAATATGATTAGTAACCGAATTTGCATCATCATCATATCACATTTTCTACCGATTTATGTTAATTATTTTGCTAATAATTCTCATTTGAGTCATTTACAGATAATTAAAAGGAGAAGGGCAAAGTGGTGACAAATTCTGATTTAAAACTAATGTTCAGAAAATTAAATAGGATTTCTTAAAGAGCAAGAAAGAGGCTTCTAGAGGAGCGCAGTTTAGTCCTAAATTGGGAGAATGAATCTAGAATAATACATGTCCTCATGCACAAAGATGGATATACCCCGGAGCTACCACTCAGGAGAAGGGACAGACGGCAGAAGTCTGAGCCTTTGCGCCAGATATAGCCTCAGAAATGCGACTTTTGCCGCATTTTCATGGCAAAATGGTGGATCCAGGTGCGGATTTTCGACACGTGTCCCCTCGTTTCACGCTCCCTAAGCCTCTGCAGCATATAAAAACCCTGAATTAGATTCAAGAGAAAGTTAGACAGAGAACAGAGAGCAGAGTACCTTCATTGCTTTTGCTACTCTAATGTCTCTTGTACTCTTGCATCATTGAAAATTAGTTTAGGTTTTCATTCCAGAATTTGAGTGAGGAAAAGAGATTGTTGTTGTAATTGAGAAGGTGACAATCAATACAAGGATTCTTCTTATCCTTATTTCTCTTTCTTGCAATCTTCTAGTTGTGTTTTTATTTTATGTCTCTAACAATTTCTAACTCCTCTAACAAGCTTTTCATTTCTTACTTTAATTCCTTGTCTAGTTAACTTTCTTCTTCCATGGCTAACTAGCTACTAACCCACTAACCCTAACTACTTGATTGATAACCCTTATGAATCAAATAACATGCTAACAAACCTTGTGCAAGTAAGAGCTTTGGATGGCTTATGATGAAAGGTTCTAACTCTAACTCTCTAACAAGCAATCTAACTTTCATATTTCATACTCTAACTTTATGTTCTTGATGATCTATTGATTGCTTAACTTGCTTGTTTTAACTTGGAGAGAATACTTACTCATCTTTGTCGATACCGATAGTGCACTTGTTTCTCACCCTAATCTCGCCTTAAAACAGATCTTGATGGGGTGATGTTCAAGTTTTTATCGTATTACGCAAAGTAAAGGGTGAAGGACTTGTTGGCCCAAAGGCCCATCACTCTAGTTTTGATGATGATTAACTCATGAAGTTATAGTTTACTAATAATCTTGTGTTTATATAGTTTCAGTTGTTGACCAAGATATTAGTAGGTGTTTAGGTTCAACAAAGAAGTTTTGGGAGCTAACACGTGTTGATTCAAGAGCTCGCCCGTCAAGATCTCATCTAGCACTCGGTTGGAGTCAAGCTCGTTGAATCCCGTTTGAATCGAGTCGGCTTGGAGATAAGAAGACTTCAGTTTGTATTTAGTTTAGATTGTTTAGATCTTGTGTAAAGATAGATAGTATTAATATGCTCAAGTTCACACACACAAAAGTTTTAATATATTTGGTTTTCGGTTTAACCGATTTTGGATTTCAATCGAAAACATAAATATATATCTTATATGTATATTGGACTCTATCCATATACAATATGCTTTAAATTTGTTTTAATATCATATTTTTGTATTTATACAAATTTTGGAGAAAACGGTTTTCCATTTCAAAGTTTGGTTTTTTGGAAATTACGGTTTTTATTTAAAAGCCAAATTTCAATATCACAAAAATGGTTCAAATAGTTTGTAATATGTGTTAATTTTTGGTCACACATGTTTGCTATTCAAATATCTTAGAAGAACTTATTTTTGTAGAATTTATGTGATTTTATGGGATTTAATTGGTATTAAATTAACCAAGGGTACCAAAGACCACCCCTATTGTATTTGATGTACGTGTGGGCTCTCGCATGATGTGAGAGTATCGGTACCTTGGAGTGGATGCGTTCCGAGCTTCATGTGGACTATTTGGATGCATCACTTTCAAGGAAAGTTTGGTGGGAGGACCACCTTGGTTTGGAGAACTAGAGCGGTGCCCTCATCGGTTTTGGTATCGATCTCTAACTCCCATTTATATTTACATGCTTTTCATGTTCATCGATTTATAGCATGTCATGTTTTATTGTTCATTATGCCTATGTCATGTTTATTAGATTAGTGATATACATAGTTAGTTATTTGAGACACCCATGTTCAATATGGATCTATATCTATGTGTTCTCACTTTGTTTTTAACTAATATGCATGTCCTAAATCTAATGCATATGCATATACATAATGATCATGTGGATGTTTATGACTTGTGTTTTTGATGCTTCATGTTTTGTTGTTTATAGATTATTATGATAATGCCTTGATTATTAGATCAATGACATGCATGTATAGCTTTTGAGACACCCATGTTTAATATAGACCATTATTTTGTGTTCTCACCATCGTTTAGCTATTATGCATATCATAGTTCTAATAACATGTGGATTTACATTATAATCGTTTTTATGTTTGTCATGTTGATCTATGACTTGTTTTATGCTTCATGATTTGAATATATATTTAAATGTTAGTTTTCATTAAAACTAGGATATATACTTGTACATATAGTGGGCCACAAATAGACCATATATATGTTTGTGCTTGAACGATTATTTGTACCCATTAAATGTTCTAGTATAGTCTAGTTTTGATGATGCATGCATTTGACTTGTATTCCTATTTTATCCAGGTTTTCATGTTCATGTGTTTTTGTTTAACTTTATGTATATGTCCGTCTTGTCCAAACTATTGATTATACTTATACATCTTTTGAACCACGTGCCTTCATGCATATATATTTGTGGACTCGTTATGTTTTGGATATGTATGTATGCTTTAGTTTGTACTTGACATACATATGCCTTGAAGAAATCGAGTTTTGATGATTTTCATGTTTAAAGGAATTTCACATGAGCTTATTGACTATCTTTCATGATTATGTTCTTCACATTTTATTTGAACACTCACTTTTATTGTTTACTCATGTTTTATTTTCATGAGTCATATTTATGCTTCATTGATCTTGAATGTTGGCTATCATGTGAATTTCATGTTTCATGGAAAATATTTTTGTTCTTATTCCTTGCTTGAAGGATTTCATACTAGTTTACAAGATTTCTAATTTAACTAGTTGCGAGATTCTTTGTTAGAGCTTTTCAAACATACTTTATTTTTCAAGCCTATTTTTGAAAACTCCTACCTTCCACGGGCGGTTAGATGGGCGACCATGCCTTGTATGTTTTATATTGAAAATCATTTTAAACTTGAGCATGATTGGGTGGTAGGAAATATGAGATATACACTTAATATTATTTGTGTTTCAATTGGTATCATTGGATTCTTTCAATTGGTATCAATATTGACATTTTTGTATGCTCATATATTTGTATGCATGTATGCCTTCATTTCCTATAGTATCAATTTCGATTGGTATAAATTTTCATACATATATATGTTTATGCTAAAGCTTGAATTTTTAATGAATATCATATTTCAATTAATTAGTTTCTCAATTGGTATGCTAATACAAGTTTTTGCATAATTTCAATTAGTATTTCATAAAGGGGGAGAAAACTCATATTTTATTTTTCAATTGGTATTTTGTTTACTCTAGATTTCCACTCCCTTACTTTATGATAAAAAATGAATTAAAAAATTGTAGAATATTATAATTTCAATTGGTATCATATGCTTAAAAAGAATAGTACTCTTTATTGATATCAAGATGTTTATTTGAATGTTTTTAATTGGTATCAAGATGCTTTTGCTTCTTAAAATTGGTATCAATATTTTTATATTTCCTTTCAATTGGTATCAAGATGTCACCCCTTATTTACATCATTTTTGTTTTTAGACAAAAAAGGGGAGAACATTGCATTTATTATTTTTAACCCTTTGTTGATTCTTTGGTTCGAACAAAAAGGGGGAGAAGAATTTATTGATTTGCTTTTACTTTAACCCCTTTATTGATGATTGACAAAAAGGGGGAGAATTATTTGAGTTTATATGCATGTTTTATATGCATGTTTTGTTTTTATTTATTAGTTTGTCGTTTAATTGATATCAAGAGCATTTCATTGTTATTAAGAGCATGTTTTTATTGGTATCAAGAGCACGTTTTATGCATGATGCATTTCATGTTTGGTATCATTTACATGTTTGTGTATTTGGTATCTTGTTTTATGCATGTCTATGCATACATGTTTATGAGCTTTCATTGCATATTCTTATTGTTTATTGTGAAGCATGAGTTAAGGGGGAGCTTCCTTGAAGCTTAACTTTAATTCATGCATATATAACTTCATGAGTTTTGTCATCATCAAAAAGGGGGAGATTGTTGGCTCAGAGGCCTTCCACTCTAGTTTTGATGATGATTAACTCATGTAGTTATGTTTACTAATAATCTTGTGATGTTTAGTTTCAGATCATTAATCAAGTTATTAGTTGGTGATTGCTTCAACAAGATGGTTTGGAAGCTTTCACATGGTGATTCCAGAGCCCGAGCATCAAGATCATATATAGCACTCGTTGGAGTCAAGCTCGGAGTTTTGGAGTTTTTGGATCGAGTCAACTCGAAGATGGAGATCGTCAAGAAGACTTAGGTATCCTAGTTTAGTTTTGTATTTAGATCCATATGTAAAGACTAGATAGTGTGATATGCTCAAGTTCTCAATACACACACGTTTCATGTTTTGGATTCGTTTTTCGGTTTTTAGTTTAACCGATATTGGTTTTCATGAATAGATAGATTCAAAACAAGTTTACATTGTTTAAATGTATATTAGATATGTTCTATATACATGCATGCTTATCTTCCTAGACAAACTTATTTTGACTTACCCATTCATGTGTTTTGATGTTTTGGTATTTTAAACAAAACATATTTTGGAATAAAAGTCAAAAACAATGATATGTATATGTTTCATGTATATTGGACCTATGTCCATATGCAACATGTTTTAAAATTTTTAAGTATCATGTTTTTGTATTTGGATATGTTTTGGACAAAGTTTATTTGAAAAATCAAAGTTTGGTAAAATACAGTTTTTGGATTTTGATAAAATTTATAAGACACAAAAATAGTCCAAAATGTTTGATATTTGTGTTGAAATTTTTATCACATATTTGTATATCAATGTAAAATGATAAAACTATTTTTGTGGATTTTTAGAAGATTTATGGGATTTATTAGAATAATTTTTACCCAGTTTTTCTGACGCAGAACAGTGCCTGACAGGCTCTGTCGGTCGACCGCACGGTCGACTGAACCAGGAGCCGGTCGACCGGGCGGTCGACCGGCGTGCACAGCCTGTGCACGTCTGGCCTAGCACTTGGGCCGGTCGACTGGACCAGAGGCTCTGCTCTCTGTTTTTTTGCGGTTGACCGGCCGGTTGACCGGATGCCCCTAACGGTCAAAAATATGACCGTTGGAGGTCGACCGGGCGGTCGACCGCCAGCTGTTCTGGCTGACAAATTCAGCCAACGGCTATATTTTGTGGGAGGCTATTTATACCCCATTTCTTGGGGATTTTGTATAAGATTTCTAGAGCAAAAATTTCTCCTATCTACAAGCGTTTTTAACAAGTTTTCAAAAGTGTTTTTTTGCCAAAAAGGATTCATCTTATTTGTTTTAGGGTTTTGGAAAAATCAAAGAAAATAGAAAAATTGGGAGATTTGTATTGTTCTTCATTTCTATCTTTTACAAAGAGTTTTCCCAAGTATTTTTCTTTGAGTTTTTGTTTTCCAAACTCTAAGTTTTCCACTTGAGCTATATCTTCTATCCTATCTATTTAGGATCATTTGTTTTTGTGGAAAAGAGATTGTTTGTGGTTGAAAGATACCACCATATTGTAAACCTTTGATTTGGGTTGGTGTTTGCTCCCTCTTTGGTAGAGGTTGAGGTTGTGGTTTACTCCCTCTTGGTGAGGTGGAGTTTGGTTTGTATCCCTCTTTGGTAGAGGTGACTTGTAGTTGCTTGGCTAAGGGCCTACCCCTCTTGTGTGAGGTGGTGATTGTGTTTGCCTCGATGGAGGTTGTTGGTTGAGAGAGGTGTTCGGTACTCCCTTGTTGTACAAATCCTCCTCGGTGGAGGTTCCCTCGGTGGGAGTCCTAGGTGGACGAGTTAGTGGATTGGAAATCCTTCTCGGTGAAGGCGGGGACGTAGAGCTAGGGGCTCGAACCTCGAAACACATCTTTGTCTTTGCGTTTGATCCATTGACTCTCAACTCTCTCTCTTTACTTTGTGTTGTGCATCATTCATAGCATCATATATTATTTGCTTGTGTTGTGCCTTGCATCATTCATATTGCTTGTATCATCTTTATATGCTTGGCTTGTGTTTGTGTGCCTCACTTGTACTTAACCACGAGAGCTTCATATAGCACCTCAACTCTTATTCAGAAGAATCAAGAGGAGTTAGTCCAGAGCCATTCACGGGGAATTCGGCTACACTCATTCGTTGTACTAAGTGTAGTTGCAAATTAGTTTTAATTTCCGCATTTAGTTTCTAGAGTAGCCATATTACCTATTCACCCTCCCTCTAGGTGATTTCAGAAGAGGTGCATGCAATAGGTGAGCTAGAATGTGAAGCTACACTAGCATGGTAAACATGAGTGTCAATATCAATTTTCAAAAATTTATTTTTATTTAAGCAAACTTCTAAATCTTTTGAAATAGAATCAATTTTGTTTTTCAAAGAAATATTTTCTTTTAATACAAAATCAAGTTTTAAAGTTATACTCTCATTTTTCTTCAAAACATCATTGCAATCATTTCTATTTTTCAAAATATCATTTTCTTTTAGGGCAAGTTCAGTTTAGATTTCAATGAATCCCTTTCATTAGAAATCTCCACTTTCTCTTGCAAAATCAAATCTAGTTTTGAATATAAATCCTTATTTTCTTTGTTAAGTTCAAAACTCTTCTTTTTCAAAAGATTATATTTTTCGAACAATTTTTCACAAACAATTGATAATTCTTCATTTAAAGCATTTGGATCAACATACTCATCACAAGAAGAACTAGCATCATCACCATCTAATTGAGATTCTGAATATACCTCAAGGGAGTCATTCCCTTGGACCATGTAGCATTGTTGCTCAGATTCTCCACTAGATTCATCCTCCGTTTGGATTGGCAATTGAAGCTTGGAGGAGGTCAACGTGTTCCACACTTCAAAGGTGGAATCACAGTTAGAAACCAACATAAGATATTCTTTGTTTAGCATGCTTCTAAGTGCCTCAAGGGCTTGTGCATTGGCCTCTATATGCTTGCTATTACTAAGATAGGATTTCTTGGTAGCGGCAAGGAAAGCATGCAAGCCAAGGGTTTTCAAGTACATGGACATCCTAAATTTCCACATGTCAATGTTTGAGACATCAAACATGGGAGGTGTCAAGCAATCCATGAGTGTGTGTAAACAGTATAAGTGTGCAAATACAAATGATAGATTAGCTAATCAAGATCACAATCCTAGGTGGTTAAACCAAATATCAGGAGCGTAGGCTCTGATACCAATTGAAAGTATACCTAGAGGGGGGTGAATAGGTGTACGGCTAATCTAATGAACAAAATGCGGAAATTAAAAATTAAATTGCAACAACACTTAATGCAACCAACGAGTGCAGCCGAATTCCCGGTGAAGGGCTCTGGACTAACTCCTCTTGATTCCTCTGAATAAGAGTTGAGGTGCTATATGAAGCTCTCGTGATTAAACACAAGTGAGGCACACAAACAAACACAACCAAGCATATAAGAGTGATATGACAATATGAATGATGCAAGGCACAATAGTAAAAGAGAGAGAGAGTTAGAGAAAGTGGATCAATCGCTAACACACGGATATGTTTCGAGGTTCGAGTACACAGCTCTACGTCCCCACCTTCACACAGAAGGATTTTCACTAACTTGTCCACACAGGACTCCCACACATGGAACCTCCACTGAGGATTTGGGGCAATACAATAACCGGGAGTACACAACTCCTCTCTTTATAAACACAACCTCTACACTTAGAGGTTAGGCACAAAGCCACCACAAAACTCAATCAACCTCACAAATGAGGGATGGGCACAAAGCCAACAACCAATCAACCTCTCACTAGAGGGATAGGGCACAAAGCCACCACTCTAAAATTAACCTCTACTCAAGAGGGATAACACAAAGTAGGAGGGTTTACAACTTAGTGATCAAAAGACCACAAACCAATTTTTCTCACTTACACAAAGATCCTAATAGATAGGTAGATATGATAAGCTCAAGTGTGAGAAAACAAAGTGTTTTGAACAAAGAAAATCACTTGGGAAATCTCCAAATAGATATAGAATTTTTGACCGAAAATAAATTCCCAAAAGACTATTTTCTTTGAAATAAAAACACTTTAAAAACAATTAAAGATCAAATCTTTAAAGCTCTAAAACTCTTTTTAAAACTTGTAAAAATACTAAAGAAGCTCTGAAATTTTGGCTCTTGAAAACTTACACAAAACAGCCCACAAAACCTAAATATAAGGCTAGAAAAGAAACTAGCCGTTGGGAGCTGACTAGGCCCAGATTGGCCTTCCGGTCGACCGGCCAACGGTCAAATTTTTGACCATTGAGCCTGCCGGTCGACCGCCCGGTCGACCGGGCCCTGAACCAGAGAGCAACGGCTCTCTGGCCGGTCGACCGCCCGGTTGACCGGGGCAACCCGAGAGTGGGTTGCCTTCAATCGGTAGACCGCTCAGTCGACCGGCCCAAGGGGCTGGCTGCGTGCACGTTTGTGTGCACGTCTGGTTGACCGATCCGGTCGACCGACTCCTGGTCCGGTCGACCGGTCGGTCGACCGCCAGAGCCTGGCAGATAGATTTAGGGACTTGAAAAACTTAGTTTTAATCATTAAATAAATCCCATAAATTCTCTAAAAATCCACAAAAATAGTTTCAGTATAATACTTTGATAAACAAAAAAATTCAACACATATTTCAAACAATTTGAACCATTTTTGTGACTTAGAAATTTTGCCGAAAACCAAAATCTGTATTTTTCAAAACTTAGATTTTTGAATTGAAAATTCGTTTTGTCCAAAACTCATCCAAATACAAAAACATGATATGAAACAACATTTAGGCATGTCGTATATGGATATAATCCAATATACATATAAAGATATATATTAATGTTTTTGACACATAAATCCAAAAATAAGTTTTTGTTAAAATACCAAAAACTCCAAACTCATGACATAGACTATCAAACTAAGTTTGTTTAAATAGATGAAGCATGCATGTATATAGAACAAATCTAATATACATTAAACCATGTAAACTTGTTGATTCTATCTATTCATGAAAACCAAGATCGGTTAAACCAAAAACCGAAAACTAATAAACATGAAACTTTAAATAAGTGTGTGTGTTGTGAACTTGAGCATATCACACTATCTAATCTTTAACAAATGGATCTAAAACATAAACTAAACTATGTACCGAAGTCTTCTTGTAGAGTGCCGTCTCCAAGTCGACTCGATCCAAACGTGATCCACCGAGCTTGACTCTAACGAGTGCTAGATATGAACTATGACGCTCGGGCTCTTGAATCACCATATGAAAAGCTTCAAAACATCTTTGTTGAAGCTAATCACCTACTAATATCTTGGTTAAGTATCTGAAACTAAACATCACAAGATTATTAATAAACATAACTATATGAGTTAATCATCATGAAAACTAGAGTGGAAGGCCTCTGGGCTAACAACTTCCGTTACAGCATTGGCTCAACGGGTCGAATCCATAGGGATGGGAGGCGATAGAAGCATTAACAGTTTTTATTCAAGTCGTATGTTAATAATTCCTTCTTTGTTAAAGAATGAGAAAAAGAAAAAGAAAAGAAAAACTAAAAGTGATAGGTGAAGAAGGTGATAAAATGGCTATATGAAAATAAAAGAGAAATAGTTTTGAAAACAAAAAGAAGATGAAATAAAGATGAATTAAGAAGTTAGTGAAAACAATGATAAAAATGATAAAAGGGTTTGAAATTGATTTTTAAAATAAGATAAAAGAAAACTCATGGCTACTAACTACTAATTTCTCCACTAACCATGCTAACCTCTTAGTGATAGTTGTCTTATCTGGATCTTTCGCCATAACTGGTCCTTGGCTTCAAGAGACGATACAAAGCATGGATCATAAGATTGTTCTTCTACATTCAAACAATACATCCATACCACACAACAAGTTGCAAAATACTATTAGATCATCAAAACTGGTTAGAGGTGAGCATAAAATAAAGAAGACATTACAAGTTAGCAAGTTAGTGGATCAGATATTAGAAATGTTAGAATCCTAGAATTCATCATCATGAGCCATCAATGGCTCTTGCAAGAGAAAGGCCTTGTAAAGGCTATTACATTTATGTGGATTATCAAGTAAGATGTTAGATAATTAGTAGTTAGTAGTTAAATTGTCATGAGAAGAAAATTTAGGTAAGCATCATATAGAAGATGGAAAAGATTATAATGGAGAAGAAAGGAGACATCTATATACAGATTGTCGCCATCTATTACATCAATCTCTCTTTCTCTCTCTGAATCTCTCAGCCCTAATACATGATTTAAAAATGAAATGAAAATACAAAAGAAAAGAAAAGAAGAACACCTACACTAACCTACACTAAAAGAGAGAAACCTAGCCTATTTCTTAATCTGCTTGCGTTTTGAGTCTCTGCAGGGGTATTTATAGGTAAAAGGAGATTCTAGAAGACGAGAGAGGCCACGCATTGAAAATCGACACGTGGCTCGCCAATATTGTCGCGAAAATGCGGCTTTTGCTACGTTTTCACGGCAAAACAAGGGACTTAGGTCCCTGTTTTTGGCGCCTGGTTTTGCCTCGCTTCCGGGACCTTCCAGATATGCTCAGATTTAGTTATTTGCGTCCAGATTTTTGTCAGACACCCGCCAACGTCTAGATTCAATGTATCTTCTAGAAACTCTTTAACTTGGCTTCTAAGAAATTCGAATTTAATTACCCAAAAATAGGTTTAATTAAGCTCTTATTACTCCTTTACCCCTAGACTCTTAATTATTTGCAAAATAGACCAAAACACAGCTTAGGAACGATATTTTATTCATAAGTCGGTAAAAAAATGTGATATAATAATATAAAATTGTAGACTAATCACAGCCCAAAAACATGATTTTAAGGGTTAAAACTCTAACTTGTTAAATCCATGAAAATTCAATTAAATCCCAATAAATTTCACAAAAATAAGTTCATGTAAATACTTTAAAGTACAAATATGTATGATAAAAAATCAACACATATTACAAACAACTGAACTATTTTTGAGATAAAGAAATTTTGCAAAAACCAAAAATCGTATTTTATAAAATTCAAACATCGAAATGGAAATTCGATGTTTCTATAAACTTGTATAGATATAAAAACAAGATAGTAACATATTTGAAGCATGATGTGTATGGATATAATCCAATACACATAGTAAATGATAAATACTAGTTTTTGACAATAAATGCCAAAATAAGTTTGATAAAACAAAACGTAAAAACATGAACTAGATACATCAAGGGGCCGTTTGTTTCTCGTAAAACTCCGTAATTCGTAAATGACTTACTACCTAGTTACAACTACGGCGTTTGTTTGGACAATAATTCGTAAAAGACTTACGTAACTCAACTAACACTCACTTGCAACCCAGTTACCACTCACTTACAGCTCAGTTACAGTTAATTTTGTGATCATACAAATTTGTATTATTTTTTTATATTAATATTAAAATTTTTTAATATTTAACTTTTTTAATATTTATTGCAGTATTAAAACTTTTAAAATCACCAAATAGTTAATTTTGTGGTCAACTTTTTCACTTACGACTTATACATTACGACAACCAAACACCGTAAAGCACAATACACTTTCTCACTTTACAATTTTATATTACCAACCAAACACCGTAAAATTTACATACATGTAACTCATTTACAATTGTAAAAGACTTTACCAATTACAACTACGAATTACGGCCAGTTACGACAACCAAACAGACCCCAAAATAAGTTTTCTAAGCATATATGAACCATCAATGTATATGAATGAAATCTAATATACGTATAAATCATGTAAACTTGTTTTGATGAAATCTATTCATGAAACCAATACACACATACACACATACATATACATGATAAACCAAAACTCATAAACTCATAAAAATAAGTTTTTCTAAACAATAAAGCTCTAACATGTGTAGATAGAATCCAACACATATATAAATCATAAAACTTATTATATGAAACATAAATTCTTGAAAGTAAAATGGTTAAACTAAAAATCAAACTATATAAACTTTTGTGTGTGTGAGAACTTGAGTAACTCAATGCTATTCTATCTTTACATAAGATCTAAACTAAACAACTAAACAAACAAATTTAGAGCAAAGTCTTTTTGTCGATCTTCTTCGCCAAGACGACTCGATCCAAACACGATCCAAAGAGTTAGACTCCATCTCAAGTACTTGATGCAATCTTGAAGCGCGAGGTCTTGAATCAACATATGATAGCTTCGAATCTTAAATTTGAGTCTTTGTAAAAGTTAAACACCAATAATGATTTTGACCTATATTGAAAACTTAATAAAACCCAGATTATTAGAACTATAACTACATTAGTTAATCATCATCAAAACTAGAGTGATAGGCCTTTGGACCAACACAGCTTATTTCAAGTGAGACACTCGGCCACTCCTATTTGAGGTGGGAGCATGGTTTATAGGTTATGGCGGCAGGTCTCTACCAGTGTGGATTGCGTCATGCCACTCGAACATTGGAGCGCCATGCTCCAAAATTTTTCACAAATGCTTTAATTGACTCTCCTTTCTTCTCCTTTGTAGTAAAGAGAGTGGGATGGACACTTCACTATCGTCTTAAAAGAAGTTGTCCAAGAAGAGCTTCTCCAAATCAGCTCAGTTCTTGATGGAGCCTCCAGGAAGCTTCATGAACCATTCAAAGGCAACTCTTTTGAGGGTGCCGATAAACAGACGGGTCAGAATGGCATCGTTTGATGCAACATTCCCGATTTGATACTTGAAGTAGTACATATGCTAGTTCGGGGAACCTTTACTATCACAGGTTTGCAAGGTAGGTGCTTTGAACTTGGGAGGATAGGGAAAAATACTTTACTCGGTCGGGTAAAGCCGGACTACTACTGACTCTTAGAGGTTGCTTCGATTAGCAATGGCCTCCAGACATTTTTCAAGTTCGTTCATCCTTTTGGAGTGACAGACTCTATTTTCTGAACTGTTCTGAACTGTCCTCCTCCTCAGATGAAGATTTGGAGGGTTTAGAATTAGAGTAATTCTCACTCTCAGTTTTCTCTGAAGAAAAGCTTTTTCCCTACATCAGTTTCCCCTTTCTCATGCTGGAAGAAGCGTTAGGCTTGGGACCTTTTGACTTCTTCCTTCAGTTTATCAGCAACCGAGTTATATCTCCTTGAGGTCATTGATAAACTCTTGCTGGACTCAAAGCATCTCCTGATAGTCTTATTGCACCAGAGCTTGCTCCTCGAATCTCTTAGCCACATCTTCTAGAGTACCGACCATATATGCGAAGGCCTAATTCTCCATATAAGAATAGAACGACTGAGATTCTATGATAATGGAGTGCTTATTGCTTGCTTCAATCCCCCTGGCTAGGTTATTGTAGTCCACTAGGGCTATAGATTTAAGCAAATGTGTTATCAAATCAGTACTATCACTAAGAAATTGGGGATTAAGTACTAATGGAGTTAGGCCTTTAATAAAGTTGGTAATAAAACTCATAGTTTCAAATACTGCGATTATTTAGAAGCATTCAGAAAGATCTTTTTATATGACAATCCCAAGTTAAAACATACATGGTTCTTTAAATTATACTTGATAGCCCTTAATAAGTGTAATCCTATTTAGTTCTACCAATGGTGGCATAGATTTGGAGCCAATTTAAAAATCATACCAGAACCTATTCTTAAGTTATACGACCCATGAGTAGAATCTCACATTATAATTCATAATATGGAAAAAAAAAAAAGAACTCGTTGCAGGCTTATGTCCGATGTATTTCGTTTGTGAAACAGAAATCTTTGGATATAGAGATGGAGTATTGAAGCAGGATATGATGATCTCCAATTGCCATGTCTACAACGGCGATAACATATTAAATGGTGGATTAGCATCAATATTGGAGAATAAGCTTCTCAAATTGAAGAAATCATCAAAAGAAATAAAGAGATTATGAATCAATCTCTTTCATAAGAAGTGCAGCCAGAAAATTTACTGACAAAAGTTAAAAGAATGTTTCAGAACAAATATCCTAAAGCTGCTTTTGAAGAAATTATGCAAAAAATATCTTGAATATATGAAGAAACAGTTTGAGAAAATATTTAACTTCTCAGACTCAATATCCACAGGATCACAAGTCTAGACAACAAAAACAGATATGCAAGATGCTCAAGATCCTGAAGATGATATTGACTACACGGCTTTATGGGATATAGTTATGAAAAATTCAGGTGAAAATTCTCAAGCCAATGATAAAGATAAAGGGATAGCTGGTTAGTCTCTAAAACTGCATATTTTATATCACATCTTCATATTTATTTAATAATAAATTCTGCTAGTAATATTCTCTTGCATGTTTCTAGGTTCATGGTGTGAAAATGAAGAAGAAGACCCAAAATCACCATTTTATGGGTGATTAAAGGCCTATAAGGATAGCCATTGATCTAGGAGAGTGATTCTGTTAAAATTCGGAGCCCAAAATCAGAAACCAAGACATGCAGCAGACAAGGGACAAACATGACAGCGCACGACGACAGTACGGTCAAGGTCGCGCCCGTACTTTGGGCCAGGAGTTATCCCCCTGGCCCCCTTTCCCCTAGTGCCTATAAATACCCCGTGGGGTTCTTCTTTAGGGAGATATATGGAGAGTTAGAGTAGTTTCTTCTCCATGTTGTAGTTTAAGATAGTTTAGATTAGTTGTTGTCCTTCTTCTTTTATATTTTCCATTTTGATTGATCATATAGTAGGAAAGAGAGTGATCATAGGATAGAAGAGAAAGTTCTTATAATAGAGGGTGACACTCTATGAAAGGTTCTTCCTTTATCTCTATTTGCTTCTTCTCTATCTTTAATGTTTAGCTAATCTTTTCTCTCATGGCAACAACTACTAACCACTAACTAGTCTAACTTCTTACTTTATAATCCACATGAATCTAATAGCCTCTACTTGGCCTTACTCTTGCAAGAGCCATTGATAGCTCATGATGATGGATCTAATACTCTAACATCCTAACTCTCTGACAAGCTAACATTACTTTACTCTATGCTTGCTCTTGTTTAGTTTTGATGGTTTAAGTGTAGCATGCTCTTGTTTTATTGAGTTTGAATGTGGTGAGTTAACATATGAGTCATGCTTTGAAAAGCTCTTGAACCAAGGACTAGTGATGGTCAATGATACATGTGAGACAACTATCACTAAGAGGTTAGCATATTGATGGAGTCATTAGTAGTTAGTAGTCATGAGTTTTCTTTCTTTTTCACTTTGTTTTAAAAATATCAAAAATCACAAATATTTTCTTTTCTATATTTCCCACTTCTTCATGTTTTACCGTACTTCTCTTTTTCATTCTTTGTTTTCCTTTCTTTTCATTCTTTAAAACATTGAAGAACTTTTAATACAGAGGTGAACATTTTGGTAAAACTTATATTATCTCTTGTCCTTATAGATTCGATTAGTTTTAACCTCTATACTATAACGGAAGTATCGAGGAAGCCAAAGCACACATACTTAAATCTTGATCCCAAAATGTACATTTTTCGTGCGCGGTTTTTCCCCAATCAAATTGGCGCCGTTGCCGGGGATGGAAACGGTTTGATTTCACGTTTTTGTTAACTTTTCTTCTTTATTTTTGGTGTGCAGGTCAAATTCTTTAGCATTGCAGAAGTCCACACTTTCTCTTGTGTGGTTGGGTAATTTCTTGTACATTCTTATATTCTGCTGCTAATTTTTGTTTATATTATCTGTGCACTGCAAATAATTTTAAGAACTAAAATACAGAAATTGGATGCTTTAAAACGGTTTAGACATTTGCATCTAGGCACGTGTCAATTTCAATTTCAATATATTGCATTTTGTTCTTGTGTTGTTGTGATCTTGACGGAGTTGTACATATTGCATTGCATATAGTTAGGACAAACACGTGGGTGATTTACTCTCTTTGTGTGTTCATTCTTATCTATATTGGATACTTGCACGAATTGAACTTAAGGACAAAACCCAATACAATATAAAGTGGAGAAGTCATTACCTTCCCTTAACCCAAAAATCACCTCCTCACTCACACGACCTAAGCCTAATAAAAATTGCTAGACGTTGGCCCCTAGGGACATCTCGGACTCATTTAAGAGATTGACCTAAGGGAAAGTTGTTAGAAGTTGACTCTTGTCAAATCGGTGTCTAAGATTAGGGATTGAGATGCGAAACCTCGAAGAACAGTGGTTTGACATAATTAGGCCCGTTGCTCCAGCACGGATACCTCCCACTGACCTTCCTCCTACCTAGTCGATTAACTCGTAGTCAGATTCTGACAATGTATCCCCGTGGACAGTCTAACCAGTTAGGAGTCGTCTAGGTCTAAGTCAACCCTAGCATAGGCTTGTTTTCTTTTTCTTTTTCTTTGTTTATTTGTTTGTTTGTTTGTTTTTCTCTTTTGTAAATTGTGAAATGGGTTTTAACAACAATAATTCTTTTAATCATAATATGAATTCATATTTCGCCCCGACCTCATTGGACTCGGATAACTCCAACCCGGATATGTACAACATGAACCAACTATATATGTCGAGTTGGGATTATCCAACTCAATATGACCCATAATCCCAATCCTATAACTATAATTTTCACTCTTCACAGAGTTCATGGAGATTCACCTACCCCGAGTCAAATTTTCAACCACATTGTCTACAATTTTCAAAATATTCATTCCCCAATCCTGCTTCATATCCTCCTTTTCCTGAACCACCTACAGAAGAAAAATCATCATTACAAAGGACTTTGGAAGAAGTAATTGAGGCCCAAAAATAATTTGAATACATGATGGCCTTATCATGTCTACAAAATTTTCAAAATTCATATAATTCTTTTTCAGAACCAATCAAAGAAAAATCATTGAACTATGGAATTCGTGCAAGAGATCGAGCGAATAATACAAAATATGAATAAGTTTTCATGTCCATCAGATGTTCATATGACTCAAGATCTTACCATTTTGGAAATCCAGCTTCAATTTCATCATACCAACCTGAACTTGACCAACATCCAATTCCTGATAGTTCGGCAAGTTATATATTTCATGAAATTGAACTTGAAGATGAATGTGAATCAGAGCTTCAATTTAACGATTCGAGTCTAATCCTTGAATCAATATCGACTCCTGTAGTGTTACCTAAACTAAGTAACATTCTTGAGCCAGTTTTGATTCCCATCGTTCCTGAACTTGAATCAATCATTTCACCCATTCACATTCCTTCTGTGAAAAAAAATCAAGATTCAATTTCATTATATCCATTTGAACTTGCCCAAAATCTTGAAAACCACTTTGATATTTTGGTAAGTTATCCTTTTCTCGAAATTGAAATTGAGCTTGAAAGTGATCCTGAATCTCAAGTTGGTAATTCCATTTTACTTTTTGATTCAATAATGATTCCGGTATTTTTACCAGATTTTTGCTCTATTTCGGAGTCAATATTGAATCCTGTACCAATACATCGTGAAATGGAATCACCAATCTCTTATGATCACACTTCATTACTGGAGAAAGTGTGTGACCATCAATTCTTTGATTTGGACCGCATTTTTGAACCAATTTCGACTCTCATTGTTGACTCTCGACTTGATCTGAGTCAAATTCCCGAGTCGGTGCCGATTTTTACTCTTGTTCCATTTGAGTCCAAATCAATCATCTTCCAAAATCACACTTCATTGTTGGACAAGGATGTTAAAAAATGACTAAGTAATTATTTTTGAAAATTAGAAATTAGATGGGGATAATTTTTTCAATAAGACCATTCATTCAATCATTCTTTTACTGGGTCGTTTTAGAGAGGTCATTGGTGAGTTTCTACAAGATCCACGATATCTTGATTGGGTAGCAATGCTTGGTCTAATCAGAACACCACCGGAACCACCACCATGAGGTAATATTTCTTCCCTCTCCATTTATTTCATGTATATACACATTCACGATGTATTGAGGATAATGCATGAGATAAGTGTGGGAGAGAGTTTACTAACATAGCTAATTTTACATTTTCTTTCTTTTACACTTTTTTTAGGAACTTTTTAAAATTTTCTTTTGTATAAAAACTCTTTTCTTTTCTTTTGACAAAACTTTTTGAAACAAGAGAAATAGATTTGATTTATTTTAAGAAAATTAAGATTATCTTAGGAATTAGAAAGACCTAAATTTATGAAATTTTAAATCGAGTCAAAATAATAGATCTTATTTAAAATTTAGGATAAGAAAGTAAGTTTAAAAGATAATCTGATCTTGTTTTTTACCTTAGATTTATGCACTTCACAGTTACACAATTTTTGAGATTGAAACAAAGACTGATAATGTCATAAAAATATATATAAATAATAATAATAAAAAATGATGATAATAAAAATCACTTATTGAAGCTAGATAATTTTGCTTCAGAAAGCATGATTATTCACGCCTAAAAAGATGGACAAAATTAAAATAATCCTCTTTAGTTTTATGGTCTTGTTTACTCGAGTCCTTAAGTCCGAGGGATGTTTTCTCATATGGTGCCCTAAGATCATCTGGTTTGGGAATCACCGGCTAAAGGCTCGCTATTCGGGTAAATAAGAAAGCCTAAGAAAACTAAGGGAAGAAAAATAAAAAAATAAAAATATATACATACACAACTCATTGGCATGAAAGTTTAAGTCAATATCCCAACAATCTTCACAGTTCACAAAGTACATATATTTTTAAGAGTTTTATGAAAGATCAAAGAATCAATTAAATTTTAAATTCTTACATTTAATTTATAACAAGATTTTGCATTTCGACTTAGTTTAAGGAAGAATAATTTCTGGTTAACCTATGACCTTAGATCACTTATATTTTCAAAAAATACTTCAACACTTTTCTCTATTTCAAAATGCGTTTTCAAAATACTAACATTTGATTTCTTTCTTTGTGGATTTTGTGGGTATAATCCGCTGAAAACTTTCAGGAGACAAAACTCCTCCTCTAGGGGAAACCTAGAGGTTTAACGGCTTATTGCACATGCTCAGTGCAATCACGTCACCTGCAAAAGTGGTGTAATAATTTTCTTAGTTTTTTGTTTTGCTCGGGACGAGCAAAAGATAAGTGTGGGGGTGTGATTAGTCTCTAAAACTGTATATTTCATACTACATCTTCATATTTATTTAATAATAAATTCTACTAATAATACCTTTCTTGCATGTTTCTAGGTCCATGGTGTGAAAATAAAGAAGAAGACCCAAAATCACCATTTTATAGGTGATTAAAGGCCTATAATGATAGTAATTGACCTAGGAGGGTGATTCTGTCAAAATCCGGAGCCCAAAACCTGAAACCAAGACATGCAGCAGATAGGGGATAGACATGACAACGTGCGGCAGGCGGCGCCACTCGCGCGACCACATACGGCCGTGGTCACGCCGGTACTTTGGGCCAGGGGTGTCCCCTAGCCCCCTTTCCCCTGGTGCCTATAAATATTCCCTGGGGTTCTTCTTCAGGAAGATATACAGAGAGTTAGAGTAGTTTCTGTAGGATCACCTAGGGGGTGAATAGGTGATGGCTAATCTAATGGTCACTTAATGCATAAATAATGCGGAAGTGTAAACTATTATGACCTAAACTAAACTCTTAAACTAAACACTACGTATAACACAAGAGTGTTGCCGAATTCCCCGTGAAGAGCTCTGGACAAACTCCTCTAGATTCCCCTAGATAAGGGTTGAGGTGCCGCGTTGGCTCTCTTGGTTAAATACAAGTGTTAGCAAACAAACCCAAGCAAGTATATCAATATGAGCACAAATGTATGTCATGCATATAAAGATAAGACAAGTAAGTATGCAAGATATAAACAAGAAGACAAAAAGAGAGAGAGAGAGTGAGCAATCGCAAACACAAGGGATTTGTTTCGAGGTTCGACCACACTTGCTCTACATCCCCGCCTTCGACACACGAAGGATTTCCACTATAATCGATCCCACCGGATCACTCGGTGCCGCAACACCTACAACTCTCGGACTCCCTAGTCCGTACACACCGCAAGCCCACCGGCTAGCCGAGGCCGCACCTCAAACAACAAGTTCGCACCCGAACTCGAAACACCGCGGACACACACGTCCGCCTCCTCAAAGTACAAAGAACAAGTCTTTGGTGATCACAACACTTTGATCACCTAAAAACTATCTCACTACAACACTCCTATAAGATGAATAGCAATGGATAGCTCAAGTGTATGTGTGAGAAAACAAGGAAAGAGATGGTGGAGGAAAACTCAAGAAAATCTTTTTAAAACTCTTGATAAAAACTCCCCTTTTGATTGGAAATATTTGCTCTTAATCAAGTGGAGGAAAACCTCTAAATGGTTTAGGAAAAACTGGTGAAACCCACTTGAAAATCTTGAAGAAAAACAATGCCCAAACCCTCAAATTTATAGGGCTAGAAAAACTAGCCGTTGGGGTCTGTCAGGCCTGTCGGTCGACCGCTCGGTCGACCGGCCAACGGTCATATTTCAGACCGTTGTGCCATCAGTCGACCGGTCGGTCGACCGAGGCCAGGATACAGAGAGCAGGTCTCTCTGTCCGGTCGGCCGCCCGGTCGACCGGGGCTTTCCAGAGAGCAGAGCTCTCTGGATGGTCGACCGGGTCGGTCGGCCATCCTGCCAGAACTGGAGTGCACGTCTGTGCACGTCGGTCGACCACCCGGTCGACCGGCTGAAGCCAGATCAGAAAACTTAGGGATTAAAAACTTGGTCTTTTTGGTTTACATAAAATCCCATAAAATCACAAAAAATCTACAATAATAGTTTTACCAATATACTTTGATAAACAAACATGCTTGTACAAAATCAAGGCATGTTATAAATAATTTAGACTATTTTTGTAATATGGAAATATTTGTTCAAATGAAAACCGTATTTTTCCAAACTTGGTTTTTCAAAACTTGTTTTTCCAAAACTTCACCAAATACAAAAACAAGATATTCTAAACTCATTTAAAGCATAGAGTGTATGGATATGATCCACTACACAAACATGATGAAATATCTATGTTTTTAACATTAAGCACTAAACATAAAACTTGAACACCAAAAATCAAAACACTTGAAGTCTTCACTTGAATACCAGTTTGATTTTTGGTTAAAATTATTTTCTAAAACAAACTTAATCAAGAGTGTGTGTGTATATGAATACTTGAGCAATCCACCAACTACTCTATCCTTACATTTTATCTAAAAACAAAATCTTCTAAAACAAACCTAGACACAAGTTTTCATCTTCTTGAAGTCTTCACTTGAAGCCTTCTCATCTTCTTGACTTGGTTCAAACACGATCCAATATCTCTTGGATCAAACCATGCTAGCTCCAAAACTTGACTTCAAATCCTTTGTTGAAACTATGCACCTACTAAGATCTTGATCATAAATCTGTCACTAATTAAACACAAGATCATTAGTACTATAACTATATGAGTTGATCATCATCAAAACTAGAGTGATGGGCCTTCGGGCCAACAGTTTCTTCTCCATGTTGTAGTTTAGGGTAATTAGATTAGTTATTGTCCTTCTTCTTTTATATTTTCCATTTTGATAGATCATGTAATAGGAAAGAGAGTGATCATAGGATAGAAGAGAAAGTTCTTGTAATGGAGGGTGACACTCTATGAAAGGTTCGTCCTTTATCTCTATTGCTTCTTCTCTAACTCTTTATATGTTTAGCTAATTTTCTCTCATGGCAACTAACTACTAACCACTAACTAGTCTAACTTCTTACTTGATAATACACATGAATCTAATAGGCTCTACTTGGCTTGCTCTTGCAAGAGCCATTGATGAGTCATGATGATGGATCTAACACTCTAGCATCCTAATTCTCTAACAAGCTAATATTACTTTACTCTATGCTTACTCTTATTTAGTTTTGATGGTTTAAGTGTAGCATGCTCTTATTTTGTTGAGTTTGGATGTGGTGAGTTAACATATGGGTCATACTTTGAAAAGCTCTTGAACTAAGGACTAGTGATGGCCAATGATACATATGAGACAACTATCACTAAGATGTTAGCATGTTGGTGGAGTCACTAGTAGTTAGTAGTCATGAGTTTCTTCTTTTTCACTTTATTTTAGAAATATTAAAATCACAAATATCTTCTTTTTATGTTTCCCACTTCTTCGTGTTTTACTGTTTCTCTTTTTTCATTATTTGTTTTCCTTTCTTTTCATTCTTTAAAACATTGAAGAATTTTTAACACACACGTGAACATTTCGGTAAAGCTTCTATGGCCTCTCGTCCTTGTGGATTCAGCTCGTTTTAACCTCTATATTATAACGGAAGTATCGAGGAAGCCAAAGCACCCATACTTAAATCTTGATTTCAAAACATACACTTTTCGTGTGCGGTTTTCCCCCGATCAATAGCCTAATTATTATGCACACTATGCACAATTACAACAACAATCCATCACACAACAAGGTGAGTATTAGGGGACATCACAACTGGCATATAAAATGGCGCCATGGCATGCGTCAGCAGTAGACAACCCGCTAGCAGGAAGAATCTCTTTAATAAAGTGGTTTGCTTTAATAAAGGAAAAGAAAAAAGCGACCTCCACTAAGGAAAAGAGAAGATTTCTCTAGAAGGCACTCTTCAGAATTACCCAGAAAAGACTCTTCCCTTCCATCCACTCCTATAGAAAAGAGGCCTCTCCAGCTGAAGGAGGCACCACTTTGTATTCCACTTCTAGTTTTCTTTAGCATGCTCTTATGTGCTCTCTCTCGTAAATATTTCTTTTCCCTATAAAAATTTAAATATATCAAGTGTGGGAAGCTTGGAGTGGTTGAAGTTCGGCTTCAAGCTGTAAGTTTTTACTTTTAACAAACTTACTCTTTCTCTCTTGCTCTTTCCTTTGATCCTTTTCCCCTAGTAATAAAATTATCCTTTCTTTCGATCCTTTCTCCCTTGGTATCGGAGCAATGGATGCTTTCTAAATAGATAATTGTAGAATTAATCATGTAGTATTTATATTTTAATATATAAATTCTTAGATATAGTCTGTTCATTTCTTGATGAAACTTGTTTTGAAGTTAGCTTGTGGGACGTCACCAAAGTCGCGTAGAGTCTTCAAACCGTTATTGCTGATGACAGGCTTTTAGGAAATTTACTCGTAAATCGTTGACAGACGTGCAAGATAATTAAAAACAGGATAATTAAAAAATGAGTAGAAAAAAAATCTGAGAATTAGTATTTTAAAATATTTATGCTATTTAGTTAATTCTATAACATATAACAACGTCAGCATTTTAGGTTCTACAAGTTCTGCAAGGAAAATTACTTGTAATACGAGTAAGAGGGTCAAGAATGCCCAATTGACTGAATTTTCATCAAAAATAAATCAACTTAATAAGCGGTATATTCCTAAAGTCTCTAATAGAGGCATATATAAGATTGGATTGTTTGATTTTAAATCTCTTAAAACGATCAAAATTTTGAAAAATACTGTTACTGTTGATCAAACAGAACATGTGATTAAACTCTTGACAGATGAAGATATTGACCCTTATAAGGAAAAAAAAATATATATATAAATATCTTCATATTGGGTTAATTCAAGCTTTTAAACAACCAACCCTTCAAGGAATGAATGCATCTATATCTATATTATCTTGGCTAAGAGATGCAAGGTGTCTTAATTGGACACAATCATCAATAGGTATCATAGAAACTAGTACGTGCCATTGACCAGTTTATTTCAATGTATATTCGAATTTAAGTCTGTCATTAACAGACGCAAATACTCTCGAAGCTGCTAGTCCTATACATACATAGATATATATATGTATGTATGTATACATACATACATACATACATATATGTATGTATGTATGTGTGTGTGTGTACATATACATAAATACATACATACATACATACATCCATGTATGTATGTATGTGTGTATGTAGAGAGAGAGAGAGAGACTTGTATCCTTCCAAAAGGATTTGAGCCCAAATCCTTCTCACTCAAATTCAACCCTCACATTCGAATATAAGATCACTCTATTGAAGTTGATCTATTATTATTTCAAGCATCCATAAACCAAAAATCAAGTGTTTTTAATATTTTTGTCCATCCATCAAGCGATGCAAAATGATGGCCAAAAGTAGTGAGTTGGTTAGATCTATGTCTTTAGACATATAAATTCTCGATCCGATCATTTCATCATTATCTTAACATTTAAAAACCCCTACAAACCATTTTGGTTAGGTTTCAAATGTACTACACCGTTAAACTAACCAACTCACTATTTAGCCCGTCCGTTTCTCCCCTACTATCTGAATGTGCAAAAAATATTCAAAACACTTGATTTTAGGTTTATAGATACTTGAAATAATATAGATCAACTTTAATGGAGTGGATCTTGTATCCGAATGTCAGAGGGTTGAATTAGAGTTTGAGTGGGAATGATTCAGCCTCAAATTCTTTTGGAAGGACACAACTCTACACACACATGTATATATATATAATCAACCAGCCTACCTACCGATGGAAGTTTATCATTATGGCGTTTAAAAGTTTCACGTTAATTACATTTAGTTGAGCAAGTGGCAGCATATGGCATCACTAACCAAATCTTAACCCATATATCAATGCTAGCTACCTTGTTAATTATCGTACAATTGGCATAGTTTAGTCTACAATGTGCCCCATCCAAGACAAAGGCACGGGCTTTGATTAACTTGTGGCGAAAATGGCCAATGAGCTATCAACACAAGAGCCTAGGAAAGCAAGATTCTCCCCTAGATCTACAAATAAGTATGCATATTATGATATAATTAACCTTGGGGGATGTCACCTGAGGAGAGAAAAGTTTCGAGTTTAGGAAACAAGATGCGTAATCTGCTTGTTTAATCAAACTGCACTGTTTTTCAGGTGACTTGAGGGAAGGAAGCCCATTTGCTGCTTCCCCCTTGGCTTCCCTCATCCTTCATGAATCTCAACATAAACGACGTATAATATTCTGTGTGTGTGGTGCACGTGAGGCCAGCTTGTAGGAACATGAATTCCATAAAAATAAGTTTAAACATCACTATTTTTGAGCAAAGACACAGTTTTCGTCGGTCTCCATCTATATTTTCTTCAGTCTCCCCTGCACTCTTTTAACTTGTCATAATTTGATACGCTGTACTCGCCGGACTGACGCATCTGTAGGTCTACGTCGCACATGATCAAACCGTCGTAAACGATTTTCTCTCATCTTCTCTTCTATAGGGCCTACGTCTGTCTTAGCACGAATATCCTCATTTCTCACCTTATCTCGCCTTGTACAATCAATAATACAACAAGTAATATTTATGTAATGGTAAATGCACAACTGATCAGAACTTTATAATGATATATTCATGAATCACAATAATTCTCAATATAAGCAAGCTTAACTTAGCACCAACTTATTTTGAGCAGAAATGTTAAATATTGCCTAGCATTTGATAGATGTCAAGACACATACAAAGATCCCAAAGTAAACCCTAAGAACACTACTGATGTTGAACTAGTAACTGAAGTACACAGTTAGTAGTATACAAGAGGAAATAGTTAACACTGAACAAACATTAAGCTACCCAGTACTCAAATTAATTATAACTCCCACCACTTCCCTAAACAGTTCTTCTCTTTTATTTGTTCTAGAAACAGAACTAACTTGTCAGTGGAACTTATGACCATCCTGTAATTTAGCCGATATGCTCACTGGACATGAGCATCAGTGATGCCGAAGCACGACTGCTGTAAGCAATGAGAAGACAAACAAAGTCGAGCAGGTCCACAACCTCGAGAGGTGGTTGTGACGAGCTGAGCTTGGTAGTTCCGGAGTTTCATGATTCATAGGATCCATGATTCCCAATTTTAGCCTGTCCAGAGCGCTTTTGGCAGCTCGATTCATGGCAATATCCTTCTTGCCATAAGTTGCACTGCCCACCATCTTGCCATTGATCAACACATCGATATTCATAGTCTTTTCCCATGCACCTTTGTCAAAATTTAGCTTCAGCTTCTTCTTCTGACAAAGCTCGTGCAGTTCGGCAGTTGGGTTCTTTCCCATTTTCTCCAGATCTATCAATGGTTCTGCTAGCCGCCTGAATGTCTGCCTCGAGTCAGATACATACATCTCACTGTTAGTATTTTGTTGTTTGTTTGTGTGTGCGCGTGTGTGCGTGAGAGACAGAGAGAAAGATTACCTTCCATACAGTTTCTAAAGAACTGTTACTGTCCACGAATATGGCTCCAAGGATAGATTCTACAATATCAGCGAGGGCCTTGGGAGGATCAAGGAGTCCATGGGAATGATTTGGATACTCCTTCATCCCCTCCATGAAGTCTTGAATCTGAATGCGACAATATTATTTCAACAAAGAAATTAACACTTGATTGTACTTATCAGATTAAAAAAATTCAATATCCTACAATATGCTTCAATTGTTCAGAAACATATAAATAAAGCATTTCTATTTTCTGATCACCCAATGGAAAGAAGGACGAGAAGCGACACATAAAGTATAGAGGAGAGAGTTTGAAAAGCTCAAGGAAAGATTTGAATTAAGCTTCTAATTTTTAAATTAAAATACATTTTTATTAATTAAATCTAGGGCACTTAGGAAACATTAATATACTAAAACATGAATGAAATTAAAATTTTGCATGCAACTAGAGGAAAGGTGCCAATAAAATAAAAGATGTCGGGTATCTTCAATATCATATAAGAAGTTGGAACTAGTAGATACATTAGCATTCTTCCCTATTAAGGGGTTGGTTGATTGCTAGTGGATCTTGACCTATTTCACTTCTACCATCTAGGTTATGATTCAATAGTATAACTAAAAAGATTAGGTGGATGTTAATATAGAATTTAGGATAAATAGAAACATGGAGGAGAGGGGTTAGGATTACCTCAGCGGAGGCAGTAATAGTGGTAGGTTCAATTTCGCTCTTTATGGTCATCTCGACTTTCAACAGTAGGTGCACGGTATAAGAACAGTCACCCTTGAATCCACATTTCAAGTACCCAATGAAATCACTTTGTGATTGAGAGAAAAGAAATGTACTCTTTAGTAGAAAAAAATTTCTTCTTTGGAAGAAAAAACTTCAACCTATTTTCTACTTCTCATGAATTTATATAGTGGTTAGGAGATAGGATTGTAATCCTCGTCTCCAACCAATAAGATTTTAGGAGATAGAGTTGCAATCCTCATCTCGAACCAACAAGATGTTTAGAGATAGAGTTGTAATACAACAACAACTATCAAGATCTAAATCAATCTTGATTTGAATTTCAAATCAAGATTATCTTATCTTATTCGGATGAGATCTTTCATATATTCTTATTGGGTCTAGCCCACTATGGGGGCCCAATAAAGTCTCAACCTGCCCAACGGGTCTTTTATTCCTACATTTGACAAAGGACATGACCCTTAATATAGAGACAAAGGCTTCATAAAATCGCCAAAAATCTAAGATAAAGTTTTGTGGTTTTTTCCGTGCATTTTCACCATACTAGTAAAAATAGAAACCTCCCAATTACTTCAAAACGTCAAGAGTCATACAGAATACTTAAATTTAGCAAGTTATCTAAATTGTTTTCATTTAGTGCTAAATGGCTTTGTACGGTGTCCCAGGTCATTTGAGCATGAACATTGAAGAAGAATTGGAATGACAAACAAAAATGCAACATATAACCATTACTAGAGTGAATAGCAACAATGATTAAAGCCAATATTAGCAAGATTCAAGGTCAAACTTTTAAACATATTCGGAAGCTACAACAACAACTAAGCCATTTGTCCCAAGTATTGGGGTAGGCTACATGAACCAAAAGAGAATTACGCCGGATCGGGCACATGGATCAACTTTCTCCACTCATTTCTATCGAGCATTATGCCTTTATTAAGACCTTTAGCCTTTATATCTTGTCGTATCACCTCCATCTATGTTTTCTTTGGTCTCCCCTACGCTCTTTTAACTACAGAGCCAGGCTATATACAATGACTATCATAGGCACCAATATCACATGATAAAAATATCTTCAAGTCATGCTATGAAAGTTTGAAACTGATATTTTCAATAGGAAAAAGTATTGCGAAGGAAGAATTTAACAAAGTGGATAGATTTATCCGAGAAATTTCTCGGAGTTGAAGTTCATGATTGTTTGATTTCAAACCAAAAGTCTTCAATAAACTGGTGAAATTTGACCTGCTAGTTCTCAACCAGTATTGCAATGTCACTAATTTGGTTATCATGATTTTGAGATAAACAGCACCTAAGCAAGTAAATCAGAGTGTTTCCGTAAACAAGAGCCTCATACATTATAGAGAAGGTGACGTACACAGGGTTGTTTCAAAAATGGGAAAGATCTGAATCCAAAACAGACAAAAATTATTCTCAATACCTGCTTATTGAGCTGTGATGCCTTGTGTCGAATATAAAGATGGAGATCACAAGAGACAGCCACACGCGCAAGCTTCTCAGTGTCAACATTAACAGCACGGAGTCTAGTGAGAGGACCAGGGGCAAGATCCGGGAACATGGAGAACACCCAACGGCCAATAAGACAATTGAGCACGGCATCACCCACGAACTCCAATCGCTCGTATGAGACCTCGGGCCTAAAGGGGCAGTAGAAAGAGGAGTGTGTCAGTGCCTCCTCTAACAAACCTGGCTCTTTAAAATGATATCCCAAAATCTTCTCAACTTTCTCCACATCTTCGTTGCTCATTTCAGGTACCTCTCTCTTCTCAACTCTCTCTACTTCTTTGTTCCTCATTCCAGGCACCTCTCCCTTCTTATCATCATCCATTATTTTGCTCCCGCTGTTCGTTATTTACTCCTCTATCTATCATAGATAAAAGAAAAGAGAAGAGGGGTAAAAAAATAAGCACTGGGTTTAGGATTAAGTTGCTGTTGATAGCCATGAGAATATAAAGAAATAATGGTGGTTTATTGCAAGTTCAATTGAGAACATCAATGCCCAGAAAGGTTCCTTTCCTTTCTAGCAACTAGCAATAAAGAACTTATCTATCTCGGCCATCTTGCAACTAGCAAAGAATTAGAGAAAAAAACTTAAAGAGGTCTAGTGGAAAGATGTACTTAGTTTTCGATTTGGGTATTTTTAAAAACTGACCCATTGAGTACCATCTGATGCCAAGTCATTTACTTGGCTTCTAGTTCTGTTTATAATAGACAAAACAAATTAAAGGGGGAAAAGATTAAAGCACTGGGTTTGGGGTTAAGTCATTGTTTGCTTAGACAATGTCATGCTATGTTAAGGAAATAATCATGGTTTTTATTGCAAACACAAACAAAAAAAAAAAAAAAAAAAAACCTTTCTAGCAATCAAGAACCTCACCAACTTTTTTATTATTCAAGGTTATCTTTTCATTTTCAAATAGAAAAATAAAATATGGGAACAAAAACACTTAATCTAAGGCTCATACAAAAATATACTTAGTTTCTTTCTTTGGGTACATAGGATAGGAAAGTTAATGGTAGTCTGATGCTAAAATAAGGAGACAACGCAGGTTCATTTTGCAAATGCAGTTCAGTTCATTAATGTCACAAAAGGACTCCTTCCCTTTCGAGCAACAACTAGCAATCAAGAATCCTACCAATCATCTTCTGTCAAATAATACAAAATATGAGCAACCCTAAACAATTTGCTCAGGAAAAAAAAATGAGTAACACTAAACAAGAGCTGTGAGGAGAAGATTACATAGTTCCTTTATTTGGATACAGATAAATGCTAATGTGGCACAAATTGATCCTAAAAGTTTTGCTTGGTTTTTTGTTGTCTTCTACTCTATCTATAGCAGATAAAAGAAAATAAAAGGCATAACTTTTGGGGTTTAAAGTGCTGTTTGGAGAAATTGCAGAGTACAATTTAGGCAAATTAGTGCCCTTAAAGGCTACCAACAACTAGCAACCGAGAACCGATCGACCTATCTTGGTTTAAATAGCAAAAGAAACAAAGATTAAACTCCTAAATTAAAGATTGTCAGGAGAAGATTTGCTTGATTTGATGATTTCAGTAAAATATTTCTCAGTTGTATACAAATCAATAATAAAATACTTATTTAATTTCTTGCTATTTTCTTCTATATTTACAACAGATAAAACAAAAGGAAATACAACAGATTGAAGTACTTGTGTTGGATTTTAACTTGCTGTTTGGGTAGCCAATGTGATGCTAAAACTTTCAAAAGAATAATAATAGTGATGGTTCATTAAAGCATCAATCATGGCACATCAATGCCCAAATGGGTTCCTTCCCCCTTTCTTCAAAGAGTATTCTCCAAAGAAAGAACTGTGTTTTTGGTTTTCAAAAAAGAAAAAGTTTAAATCACTGAGTTTGGGTTTCAAAGTTGTTTGTTTGGACAGACAATGTAACTCAAATTCTCCAATAAAAGAGGATTTTTCTTTTTTTAAACTGAAAGTGGAGTTTAACACATCAATGCCCCAGACTTGCTCCTCCCCTTTTGTAGCAATCAAAGAGCATTCTTCATTTTTTTTTTTGGGTAGAAAATTCTACCCAAATATCTCTGTTTGCTGTCTCTTTTCGCATCTTCTGATTTCAAATAGCCAGAAAAAGAAGAAAATTTGACATTGTTCTGTGATTTGTGAGTAATGCTTGAGATCTCAAGAGCCCAGGATTCAAACGAAGAAGATAAATATTTGATTTGAGAAGAATACGTACCTTTTCTTCTGTGGCCGCTCTTCTAGCTCCCTCTCTCTCCTTGAGGTTTGTATAACGCAAAGTGCACTGAGATTTGATTTTCTTTGATCTGTATAATAAATATTTGAATTATTAAATAAATTAGTTAAAAGGCAGGAAATTTGCCTCCTCGATGATCTCTAGGTGAAATCGAATATAAAACTTAACTAAGGCCCATTGCGGCGTAAATAAAGGCCCGGCTTGTCAAGCCAGTGGGCTCGGCCTGTTCCAGCTAGGGCCCACCCAAGAGCGGCACCCCCTAACTAACAAGCACCTGCAGAGCAACACAACAGAGCACAGTATATAAACCATAATCCCATTCCTCACTCCTCAAAACCCTAACCCTAATTTTGTTTTCGGCCGCCGACGCCGCCTCCTCCCCCAAGCAAGCACAATGCCTCCCAAGTTCGACCCCTCCCAGGTCGTCGACGTCTACGTTCGCGTCACCGGCGGTGAGGTCGGCGCTGCCAGTTCCCTCGCTCCCAAGATCGGTCCGCTTGGTCTCTCCCCCAAGAAGATCGGTGAGGATATCGCTAAGGAGACCGCGAAGGACTGGAAGGGCCTTCGCGTCACCGTCAAGCTCACCGTCCAGAATCGTCAGGCGAAGGTCTCCGTCGTGCCGTCGGCGGCTGCTCTCGTTATCAAGGCCCTCAAGGAGCCCGAGCGCGACAGGAAGAAGGTGAAGAACATCAAGCACTCCGGCAACATCTCGCTCGACGACGTGATCGAGATCGCGAGGGTCATGGCTCCGAGATCCATGGCGAAGGATCTCAGTGGGACCATCAAGGAGATCCTCGGCACGTGCGTGTCAGTTGGGTGCACTGTCGATGGGAAGGATCCCAAGGATTTGCAGCAGGAGATTGCCGATGGGGATGTCGAGGTCCCGCTCGAGTGAAGGAGAGGAGCGTAGTTAGGGTTTGGTTTCGAATCCTTTCTGTTTTAGTATTTTAGACGCTGCTATCTGATGTTTTACTTAATGTTTGAGGAATTTTGGTGCTGGTTTGAGTAATGTAGACTGCTAATGACTCTTGGATATTTAAATTCTTCAATATAGTTGGGTTTTTTGATGAATTGGATGAGTTTAATTAGGATTACCGACTTGAATTAATTAGTTTGTTCCTTATTTTGTCTGGTGATTTTTCTCTGATCTGCGAGTCATCCAAATCTTTCATATTGTTGTCATGTTATATGAATTTTGTAGGCATGTTTATACATGAACAAAGTTCTCTTGATTGTCAGTCTTTCTCCATTTCATGCAAGTTTTTGGATTATTAACACTTAAATATCAATGTGGTATTAGCATTGCCTTTAAGTATCAATGTGGTATCTTACCTTCATTGTAATGGTTTAGTGTCATTATCTGAATCAAATCTATTTGAAGAGCAATTATAGAGCGGAACTATTCCTTTTTCAATTGCGTATGTCTATGGACTTTTCAGACTTTTTTCAGAATGGCTTTTCAATAGTTATGGGGGGTTTATTTTTGTAATATGTTGATTGGATTCTGTACTGAGCTGAGCTCCTAGAGTAGTTATTTTTATTTTTTGTATTTAGTAATATGAGAGTTTAGTAGATTAATGTTGATGTTTTTGCAGTGTGATGTTGGAGTTAATTGAACTACAATACTGCATTGTCTTTATTTTGTGGTGGTGGTTGTTTTTGTGGTGGTGGTCTATCTTGCAGTTTCTGTGGCCTGACTGGAATATGAATACAATGGTGTTTAGATTATCAGGCCTTTACTGATTATCTTAAATTCTTTTTAGAAGGTTTTGAATATCTTTATACCATGATGAAATTTCTTTTTTATGGAGTTTGGTTTGAATTATACTGAATGCAATCGACTTCAACTAAGGTGTGTAATTGAAATTTTGTGATTACATTTATTGGCATGTGTAATACATATGTATAATTATTTATAACGTGGAAATATATTCAAATTAAAACATTGTAAATTTTACATACATGTGTACTGTAATCCAATTAATATCTCTTAAGCAAATAATATGAACATCTATGCAGCTTCAATGGGAATTTATTAATTTTGTTGAACTTTAATATCATATTAGGATGTGATCCCACGAGGCTGATATGATAAATTCAATTGCATTAGTAATACCCCAAATTTTTTTTTTTGCATTATAATAGTATAGATGCTTTTTAACACAATTGAAGCTTGAGTGTGGAGTGTTAGTTTGGGGTGGTCTACAACCTTTTTTGGTATTTCAATTTGCAATTTCTTGCATATTTGTTTTTTCAAGTTGTAATTTTGTGTTTATATGCTTTTTGATTATCAAGGGTTTTATATTTATGGTGTTTAGTATTGATATCTTGGTTGAGCAGTGTTACATGTTTTTGGACATGTATATTTTTTCTAGGTACTATGCTTTTATTTTATTTTCAACTCATCATTGTTTAGATTTACTAATATCTATTTCCGTGTCTTCAATAAAACACCTTTGTTGTAATGGAGTTAACTGAATTTTCTTGTTCCACTGTAATGACACTTCCTTTGAAGTCAGCATAATAATATACCATAATGATTAATTCCAATCTTTTATATATCATGTTAGAACGTACTTAAAAAAATTGATACATTGGCTTGTGTCTCACTTGTTCCTTTTGTTAAACAGACCTTTCTCTGATGGCCCTGAAATATCACATGCTAGCACTCTTCTTATCTCTTTGCTTGGTTGTCTTGTTGTTTTTCAGGTGCTTGTTGAGGCCTTGCCTGTTTCACTGTCATTATTTGAAAAATTAAAATCTTTTGACTATCTAAGAACTGCCAGTGTGTGTTTTTGAATACATGTCAGGAAACTCATGCCTTTTTTAATTTAAGATGAGCATTATTTTGCTATTTGAAGAAACTAACACATCGTTTGTTCATTTTATTTAATGAAGCCATATTCTTTATTTTATATCTTTTTATGAATTACCGCTCTTTTTACAGTCTCTTTAGTTAATAGTTTATACATTTACTTCCCTGATTTCCACAATTTTGTGTTTACTCCATCTTTTGGTATCAAAATTACTTACAAAATGTGATGACATGTTGCACAATGATGTCCTAATGAATCTTTGAAATTTGACATAACAGCGTGTTCATTTTCAAATGATATGGCTTTACATAATGTGGAACATTTGTTTGTTATGGATAATTATGTTATATTTTTCGACACCCTGTTTGTTAGCAAATGATATGCTTTAAAAATTGTTGATAATTGTTAGTTATTGCTAGTGTTGTTTCGACTATTTGAAGAACTTGTATCTGATCACTCACCTCTGGGATTTACCTGGGCCTTCTTAGCTTCCTTGCTTCTTTGAGGACCAAAAACAGAATATGCATAGGTTCCAGTAATCTGACCAGATATATACATGGTTGTTTCTGGATATCTATGCAATTGACATCAGGAAAGGGATTATTCTCTGATGCATAGTTTGTTTCTCTTTTGTATTTCTTACCTACCTCGACAATAGTTTCTCTCTTGGGTATTCTTGCCTGGCAATCATGAACTGCAAACTGCGTTCTCATTTCTTTCGATAACGGTTTCTCTCTTCCCTGCAGTTTTGCAGTCCTGCTCTTTCTTATTTCTTTGGACTGTAAAGTTTCTTTCAAATTGATCCGCATAATATCACCTCTCCTCTTGTCTGTTTATTATCAATATTTTCAGCGAAAGTAGGACATGCTGGACCTCATCCTAAATATGTTTCTCGAGTACATATTTTCAGCAAAAATTTCTCGAGTGCATGAAGTTATTTGTTTATTTCGCATGTGGGACATCTTGTTCTGTTCCAACCTGCTTCTCATCTTGGACATTTTGTTTGCCTTTATGATATTGCTGAAGAACTTTGTTTGTCTTTCAAGGATCTCTAGTTACCTGATTTACCTTTGTATGCTAGTAGAACTTTGTGTCTTCCTCTGGTGCCTTGGAACTGTGACAAGTATCACTCCCCCAAACCCATCTCTCTCTCTCTCTCTCTCTCTCTCTCTCTCAAACAAAGTTTGTTTTAACTTTTCTGAATGTATTTTGGACTATGTTCTTTCTTTGATACTCTCTGACACACACTATATTTTATTGTTCTCCTTTGTTAATAATACAGTTAAGTTAAATTAGGTCTCCACTCTTTACTTTTCCATCACCTTTGCAAAAATTTGTATGTGCATATTTCTCTCCCTCTTGTTTTCTAGTTTCCCTACAAGTTTTCGAGTCTTCGATAAGTTTCCTTGTGCGACTCTCTCATGGTGACTGGTGGTGTTTATGGCTTTTGTGTTGCGTGCTCCCCTCTGTTGGAACTTATGTTTACATGAGTCCTACTATCTTCTTTTGATTTGTTAAAATTGAACAGTAATTTGTGCTCTCTCTTGTTCAATCTTTTCCTTGAGGTGCTACAATGTTGAGTTGGTTGTGGTTGTATTATTATGATTATAGGATCTATATATTTATTTTCATGAATGATTTTAAGCAAAAATTTGGTGCTAGGCCCATCACACTTTTATGGGACTTATTTGGACTTTATTTTGAGCTCACTGGGCTGTGAGTTCAAGCTGTTAAAAAAGACTGCACTGTGACTTTTTCAAGACTTTTTGTGTCTGTTGGGTATGTGTCAATTATGCAAATGATGTAGATGTAAATTTGCAGGGGGCTGCTAGGATAATCAATCTCCACAGATGGCATATAAAGTAACACTCCTTTTTCTCATATACTTTTTCATTTTTGGAATACTTTTCCAATTTGAGTTAGCTTTTTTTAAGATAATATATAATAATGTCACTTTGGATCCTTTCTTATTCTTAGTAAATTTTAGTAAATTTTATTTGTTCGAATATTCGATTTTTTATACTTATTAATCCCTCCTTATTTTTCTTATACTGTTGGGATCTACGCAAAGAATACTATCATGTACATAATTTTATGTATATGCATAAGGAAGAAAGTTGTAAGGAAGATGATAGGTAAAAAGGGGATGCAAATCCAACGAAGGGTTTCTTTGGTACAACAAAAATAGTAATTTTTTTTTATTTATTTAGTATGGATAAGAGAGGAATGCAGATATTTAAACCTAAAGAAGTGTTAAGTAACCCCAAAAATAAGTTAAGATTTTTTTAGAAAAAAGTTTAAAATATAGAATTAACTTTTTAAATATTATGACTTTATAGCGACAGTTAGTTAACATACCCATGTAATTAGTAAGTACACTCAATTCTTATAACCTTAATTCTTCTTCACCCTTAAAACTCTCTATTTATTACTCAACTCATAAACCCTAAAAATTTTAAACTCACCCCACTTAAAAAAATCACGCGTCTTGATTTTCAAACAGTTATGGATAAGCAAATGAGGGCTACATAGTTAGAAATATTGAATTCCATTCTTGCGATTCAATGTTTATCATCAAGACTGGTGGCTCCTTGAAATGTAATTGTAATCAAGACTGAGCTCACCTGTAAAATTGCAGTCACTTTCCATGTCAAAAAATGACCAGATGTATGGTTATGCAAGCATCCATGGATCAGACTTCCAACTGCTGATTTCTACAGATTAAACACAAACACTTGTCATATGGGGAGAGAAGGACCAAATTATCAGTAACACATTAGAGCAGGTTGGTTCATCTATTTGAGGCCTGACTTCCACATATCCTTGATATTTAATTTACCAAAAATCAATCTTATGCTCTGAGTTTGAGTAGCCACATTAGAAGCTAGTATCTTTTGCCTGATGCTAGTTGTCATGAGATGTGTTTATGTTACAATCTATACCCCTTGGAGGCCTCTTCAGTTCAGGATGCTACTGCAAGCTTGGACCCGGCAAGTCCAGAATGAAGCAACTGTTCCCATTTACTTCAGGTCTGTCCACATCCTCGACCAACAATTTTACATTACACTTGTTAGTGATAGTCTATGAAAATCTTAAAAAAAAAAAAAAAAAAAAACGGGAACATGATAAAGAATATTTATTATTATTATTATTATTATAATATATAAATAAATTTATAAAATCTCAATCAAGTGATTAACAAATTACAATACCAATCAATACGTGTACAAACTATAAAATATCACAAGTTTATAACAATATTACAACTGAAGAACAAAAGTTCACAAGTTATCAATCATGTTAACCACTTAATATCGCAAGTTCAAAACAAAATTGCAACCGCCGTCATATGTCTTAAGATGAAGTTGAAGCTAGTCCAATGACTTACTCATTATTTCTTTCTCTATCCCACAAACAATCTGACATCTATCGTGGGTTTATCAAAAGAAAGTGTAGTGAAATCTACAACATCAGCACCTTGAAATGAGTTAAAGCCATCTCTGCCAATATCCCACATTTTTGTTTCCTCTTCATTATATTCTTTTGAATTTCGAGAAAGCAAACAGATTTGTTGGCACAGAGGCCCTTCATCTTAGTTTTGATGATGACTAACTTATGAAGGTTAGTTTGCTAATGATCTTGTGCTTATATAGTTTCAGTTATTGATCAAGATCTTAGTAGGTGTTTATCTTCAACAAAAAATTCAAAGTCAATTTTGGAGCTAACATGTGTCGATTCAAGAGCTCGAGCGTCAAGATCGCATCTAGCACTTAGATGGAGTCAAGCTCTTTAGATCAAGTTTGGATCGAGTCATTTTGGAGAAGAAAATCTATAAGAAGACCTCGGTTTGTTTAGTTTATTTTTGTTTTAGATCTTGTGTAAGAATAACTTAGTCTCGATATGCTCAAGTTCACACACACACACAAAAGTTAAAAGTTTATTGGTTTCAGTTTAACCGTTTTGGATTTTTAAAGAATATATATTGTTTTCATGAATAGATGCAAAAACATGATATTTAAACTCATTTGAAGCTTAGTGTATATGGATAGAATCCAATACACATACAAGAGATATATGTATGTTTTTGACAATAAATCCAAAACTAAGTTTTGTTAAAAATAAAACTTGAAACCATGAACTAGATATACATCAAAATAAGTGTGTTTGCAATTAAGTTTTAAATTCCGCATCATTTGTCCTAAATTAGCGTATACACCTATTCACCCCTAGGTGTACTTACAATTGGTAGAAGAGCCTTCGCTTCTGATATTCGGTTTAATCGCCTATGAGTGTGATCTTGCATTGCTAATCTAGATTTGTATTTGCACACATATTAGTTTATACACTCATGGATTTCCTTGCCCTTCTCATGTATGATGTTTCCAACATTGATATGTGGAAGTTAAGATGAGTGCTTATTTAAAAGCCCTAGGTTTATATGTTTATCTTCTCACTATCAAGAAATCTTATCTTGGTAATGACAAGCATATAGAGGCTAATGCACATGCATTAGAAGCACTTAGGCACACACTAATCAAAAAATATTTATCTTTTATTTCTCATTGTGATTTCACTTTTGCAGTGTGGAACACATTGACTTCTCCCTATGAACAAACGACATACGTTTTAGAGAAGGAATCTAGTAGATGAGTCCGGCCAAGCTTGCTTCATAGTCCAATGAATGACTCTCTTGAGGTAATTTCAGACACTCAACTAGATGATTGTGCTAGTTTTTTCATTGATGATAATGCCATGGATGCCCATGTTTTGAATGAAGAACTTTCTAAGTTTTGTGAAAACTTAGTTTCGAAATACAAACGGTTGAAAAGCAAGAGTTTTGATTTAAAAAGAGAAAAATGAAAACTTGTTTTCAAAACTTAATATGGTTTTACAAGAGAGGGTAGAGATTTCAAGTGAAAGGAATTTTTTGAAAATCTAACTTGATCTTGCTTTAAAAGAAAATAAAATTTTAAAGAATAATAATGAGTTTGATCATGTTTGAAGAAAAATGAGGTTTTGTCTTCAAAACTTGATTTTGTTTTAAAAGAGAACGATTCTTTGAAAAATAAAGTTATTTTAATTTCAAAAAATTGAATTTAGTTTCAAAGAAAAATATCTTTTTGAAAAATGATTTCTCTTCTCATGTTTGTTATGTTTCTATTTCTTCATCTTCTATTGATAAACATGTTACTTACTCCACTTCTTCTTCATTTATTGAAAATGATATTTGTGTTTTAAAGAAGAGTGTTGATTGTTTGGGCTTTTAAGCCAATGTGCTATGAACCACAAAAAATTAGAATCTATATTTGAAAAGAAACATACTCCACATATTCATGCACACCCTTCGTGGCATACACATGCTCATCATGCTCACACATGCGATTTCATGTATGCTAATGCGTGCACTTGTACACATTGTGGTCGCACGGGCAACCTTGTAAAATTTTGTTATGATAGACTATATAATTCAAATTTGCAAATAAATTTGTTTGGGTTAGAAGAGGTGCTAACCCCTATGGATCCAAAAAAGTGTGGGTACCAAAATTCGCTCCTACTTTATTTGATGTAGGTGTGCGCTCTCACAAGACGTGAGAGTATCGGTACCTTGATGGTGGATGTGTTTCGAACTCAAAGATCATATCTATGGATGCATCACTTTCAAGGGATGTTTTGGTGGGAAGGACCACCATGATTTTGGAGACAGAGTTTGGGTCATATGGTTTTGTAACTATTTCTAACTCCTTATTTTAGTTTACATGATTTCATTGATTTTAGCATGTCATGTTATCTTTTTCATTATGTTAAATGTAATGTTAATTAGACATGCGATATATATATATAGTCTTTGAGGTACACCTATGTTTATATGGATTCATATTTTTGTGTTCTCACTATACTTTAACTACTATGTATATCCTAATTTTAAAAACACATGCATTTAACCTAATGATCATGTTTGTTTATATTTTTGCACTTCATATTTTGATTACTTGTTTAGATGTAGTTTTCATTAAAATTTGTGTTTATACTTGTACAATTAGTGAGCCACACTTGATTATTATGTGTTTGTGCTTTATTGCTCATTTGTACTCATTAGATGTACATGTATAACCTAGTTTTGATAATTCTTGTATCTTCGCTTGTATTCTCTATTTTTGTAAATATTTTCTTAAAAATGTGTTTAGCTTCATGTATATGTTAATTTTGTCTATGCATGTATATCCTAGACTCACTTACCTTCATGCGAAATTATAGTATGGACTCATTTATGTTTGGGATATGTATGTGTACTTTTAGTTTTGACAAAATATAAATATACCTTGAAGCTTGTTTAGTTTTTGATAAAAATAGAATTTCTTTTGTTTTGATGATTTCTTGTTTTTTCTAAAAAAAAGAAATTTCAATTAAGCTTCAATACCTTATTTCCATAATTTTGTTGATTACATGATTTTCGTACACTCTATATATCTTTTATTTCCTCATGATTTTAATTCATGAGCCTATATTAACTTTATCAATTTATGAGTGTCAATTCTCGTGTAGTTTTTATATATTATGGAATATATATTTTTATTCCTTACTTGAAGAATTTCGTACTAGATTTTAAAATTATCATAAAACTAGTCTCATTTTTCTTCAATTTGGTAGAGTTTTCAAATATGCTAAAAGTATTTTTAAATCATGTTTCTTGAAAACCCTACCATCTAAGGGCGGTTGGATGGGCGACCATGCCTTGTATACCTTATTGAATATCTTTCAAATATGTGCATGATAGATAGGGTGGTAGGTATACGATGTACATGATTTTAATGAAAAAAATGATTTTTATATATTTTTGTTTTCTATGTATATGTATGCATCATATTTCAATTGATATTATATTTGCTCTGATCATACATATATATAGATGTTTTTCATTGTGCTTATTTTATAATGTCCATATATTTTTAGCACAAATTGATTTCATGCTAAGTTTGACTTAGTTCTTAATGATAATTGATATCTTTACAAGCTTATGCATTATTTTTATTGGTATATCATAAAAGGGGAGAAAAATTCTTGATTTATTTTTCAATTGATTTTATTTTCAATTGGCATCTTACTCTCGCTCTTTATGAGGAAAAAATTTTGTTTTGGTATATGCTAACATTTTCAATATCGGTATCAATAATATTAAATTGGTATTATTTTCAATTTGGTATCTATATTGCAAAATGATTCCATACCTAAAAAATTTGGTTTTTACTTTCAATTGGTATTATGTCCTTCTATTGGTATCAATTGGTAAAAAGATAATTTTACTTTCAATCGGTTTCTTTCAATTAATTATTTTTATTGGTATCAAAATGTTATTTTAAAATATGTTTATTCGTGTTTGTTTTTTTCACCCCTTTGTTCATGAGCGACAAAAAGGCGGAGAAAGAATTGTGTTTATATAGGCATGTATTATTTGTGTTTATATACATATATATGCATATTTTTATGCATATGTTTTTTATGCATATTTTTATACATATGTTTTATGATTTTTATGATTCTCATTGCATATCTTTTATTGTTGTTTATTGGTACTTTGAGTCTACATTGCATATCTTTATGTTTTTATTACTATGCATAAATTAAGGAGGAGCTTCTATGAAGTCTATCCTTAATGAATGCATATATAACCTCGTAAGTTTTGTCATCATTAAAAAGCGGAAAATTGTTAGCCCAGAGGCCCTTCACCTTAGTTTTGATGATGATTAACTTATGAAAGTTAGTTTGCTAATGATCTTGTGTTTATAAAGTTTCAGTTATTGATCAAGATCTTAGTAGGTGTTTAGCTTCAACAAAGGACTCAAAGCCAGTTTTGGAGCTAACACGTGTAGATTCAAGAGTTCGAGCGTCAAGATCGCATCTAGCACTCTGATGGAGTCAAGCTCTTTGGATCAAGTTTGGATCGAGACATCTTAGAGAAGAAGATCTACAAGAAGACCTCAGTTAGTTTAGTTTAGTTTTATTTTAAATCTTGTATAAGGATAACTTAGTCTTGATATGTTCAAGTTCATATACACACAAGTTAAAAGTTTATTGGTTTCGGTTTAACCGTTTTAGATTTTCAAAGAATATATATTATTTTCATGAATAGATAGAATCAAAACAAGTTTTACATGGTTTAATGTATATTGGATTTCATCCATATACATCTATGTTTCATATTGTCTAAAAACTTATTTTGATGTATATCTAGTTCATGGTTTCAAGTTTTGTTTTTAACAAAACTTAGTTTTGAATTTATTGTCATAAACATAGATATATCTTTTATATGTGTATTGGATTCTATCTATACACACTAAGCTTCAAATGAGTTTAAATATCATGTTTTTGCATCTATACAAGTTTTGGAGAAAACGGATTTTCATTTCAAAATCTAAGTTTTGAAAATTATCATTTTTGATTTAAAGCTTAATTTATATATCACAAAAACAGTTCAAATTGTTTGAAATATGTGTTGTATTTTAGTCACACATATTTTTTATTCAAATATTTATAAGAACTTTTTTTTGTGAATTTTATGTGATTTTTTGGGATTTCATAGGTATTAAAAAGTCAACATGTTAAATCCTATAACCCTGATTTTTGGGCTACTAACGGTCGACCGAAGCCTGGCTCGGTCGACCGACTGGTCGACCAACGTGCACAGAAGTGCACAGGCTTTAGTGGTCGACCGTTCCAAAGAGTATGCTCTCTGGAAATGACCCCGATCGACCAACCGGTCGACCGACTAGAGAGACCAGCTCTCTGGTTCTGGCCTCGGTCGACCAGGCGATCGACCGACAGGAAGTTTGCCTTGGGGCGGTCGACTGATCGGTCAATTGACAACCCGAAAGGTCAAAAATCTGACCATTGGCAGTCGACTGGGCGGTCTACCGACATGTCACTTTTGACTTGTTTTGAACCCCAACGACTATATTTTCAGACCCCTATAAAAATGAGTCTTTGGGGGTTGTTTCTCCTAAGATTTTCAAGAGCAATTTTTTCCATCTTCACAAGTGTTTTCAACAAGTTTTAAACAAGTTCAAATTCATATATTTATTTAGTTTCAAAGTTTTTGGAAAATCAAAAGAAAACAAGTCTTGGAATTCTAGGTCATGTCTAAAATTTCTATATCTTATCTAGAGTTTTTCTCAAGTGTTTTCTTTGTGCTTTCTTTTTCAAGGCACTTTGTTTTTTCATATTTGAGCTATCAATTCTATTCCTATCTTTAAAATCTTTGTTTTGTGAGAAAATTGTTTGTGATTTTTTGAGATCACCAAGAGAGTTTGTGATCATAGAATCACCAAGTTGTAAACCTTTTTCTTTGCTTTGGCTTTGTGCCTTCCCTCTTATGTAGAGGTGATTGTGTTTGAGAGAGGAGTTGTGTACTCCCAGTGTTAAGTTGTAATTCCTCAGTGGAGGTCCCTTTGTGGAAGGTTGTGACGCCCGATCTGGCGGGTACGGGGACGCCACTGCGACATATATACGCAGGTCGGAAATACCCTCACGTATATACGCTAAGCTTCAGTACAGGCAAGAATCAGAGGCGGAAGCACAGTGGTAACATACATTCCAATAGAATAGCGCAAGTACATGGTTATCATAAAGAATAATACGACATTACATGAATGTTACATCACCAGAAAATACAAAAGTACATACTACATGAAGAGATATACAAAAACAGCGAGGTGCTCACGAGTAGCAAGAGGGCCTCGGGAGCCAAATAGGAGAGGTACTGGGAGGAAGAGCTATGATGATGACTCTGACCACTACAGGAGGATCCGCTGCGCACTCTGATCAGCTCCAGCCAAGCCACCAAGGTCCAGACTCTAGAATCTGGACATGGGAATCCAGGGTTGTTAGCAACCCCAGCGAGTACATATAATAAAGCCAGATGGCGTGCATAACAGATCCATGTGTACAGGAAATGTGTATCGTGATATAAGCATGTATGAACATGAAATGAGACAGTAATAAAGTAACAAAAAGAAAATCAGTTATATAAGTGTTCGCAGAGGAAAAATTCGCGTAAAGTTTCCTTGAATCAATTGAAAGTTTACAACGGATTAATACTCCGATTACAAGGGAGGGAGGATGTTGAGTCTTGAATCCTCCCTTTGTTTAGTGCTGGGTTCTTCGTGTGGCGGTAGAGAGTGAATTTTGTTCTCCGTGACCGAATGACCGTCGGGATCGTCAGGGATCTTCTCTTTGGCTGGTAGAAGGAGTAACACAGCTCTGTCTACCAAAACTCTCAAAGAGAAGGTAGGCAAAGGGCAACTCGTACGCAGCGAGCTTGTTGAAGAGTTTAGCTCTCTTTCTCCTGTCTCTGTCTTGTTGTCGTCTAACTAAAGAAAATCCGACCCCTTCTTCAATAGCGACAGGGCTATTTATAGGAGTTCCAGGGTGAACGTGCCCCCTAAAAACGCTCCACAACGAGGGGCTGACCTCCCCGCTATGTGGGCGGCGACTGGCCCCATAACTAGGGCGGTTATAACCGAGACGCGGGTGTCGAGCCCACGCGCCTTGATGTTGAGACGCGGGTGTCGAGCCCACGCGCCTTGATGTTGAGACGCGGGTGTCGAGCCCACGCGCCTTGATGTTGAGACGCGGGTGTCGAGCCCACGCGCCTTGATGTTGAGACTCTGCTTTTTAATAGCTTGTCTTTTAGTGATTTTTAGACAGCCTACAACAAGCCCACATTACCGATCTGTGAGGTTAGTACGTCGAAGGAATAATCCAAACAAGGAAACCCTCATATATATACCCTGTACATCACGTCACTGTAATCTGAGTTTATATAATCTGACTTTACCTTCACAATAATAATGAAACAGTATGGAAGCAATCGAGTAATCTCACAAGGTAGCACACGTATAAGTGATGAGCAGTATAGGTCAATAGTATAGCTAGTCCTATATCAGGAGCATGTTATTATTAATTATTAAGACTCATCTGATTTGTATACATCGGTATGTGTCCCATCCCACATACCTCAGCATACAGACCGAGGAGTAAGTTATTGGAAACTGATGAAGATCGACGAACCATGCTTAGAATGGGTCCCGTACATGCCCGGGACAACGGTCAAGGAGTATCTGGTACTGAGCCGGAACGTACCGCTAGGTACCAGGACTTATTGTACGCCCGAACAGGAATAGGATGTCACCGCTCCCACAGGAATAGGCCTACGGGCTTATGGTACAACCGACAGGCAAGGGAGTAGGGGTGCCAGTACACCCCACGGAAACGCCTGGTGGCCTCCAGGTCGAATCCAAGTATATGGCCGCGCGACACTATAAGACCATCATAAACATGGAGACTATATCGGTACCCATCAGTTCCCCCATCCCGGTGTAAGTTGTCTAATTATTATAATTTATCCAGTGATAATGTCCACAGAGTATTCATAGTAATCTCATATTCATGGTTATCCTATTTTGGGGGTCAACAGGAGTATAGTATCAGGAGTAATGTCAGGAGCCTCTCTATTTCACGGGTTCAAGTATACAAGAGTACAGGAGTACCAAATATCTGGTAATAATATAATAGTCATACCAAGTCCCCGTAAAAGTGATAGTCATGAATATGTCATATAGTACAGGTACCAGGGGTGGTAATGTCCGGTCAAGGGTCAAGATGTCAAGTCTAGGTATTTGTACCACATGAAAGCATATCATATACCGTGTGTCAAGTGCAGGTGTCAAATATGACATATCGAGTACCGAGTCTATATATCGAGTGCCGGTGTAAATACCAAGTGCCGAAATCGTAAATAACATATCAAGTGCAATATACCAAGTGTCGGTGTAAATACTGAGTACCGGTGTAAATATCGAGTACCAGTGTCAGATGTCACAGGTCAAGTAAAGCATGGCAAATATCGGTGTCAAATATAGCATGGCAAATACCGGTGTCAAATATAGCATGGCAATTATGTACAAAAATTACCATAGCAGGTATTAGGCATTTTAAAATATCCACATGTCAATATCATGTTAAAAATAAGGGTAATTATTTTTAAATTAGTAATAAGCACTCGCATGAAACCGGGGCGAAATACCGGTTAAAAGTCCGGAAAATCGGCAATCCGCATAAGAAATCCGCTAGCCCGTAGTTGTATTTTAAAATATATAATTTAAAATATTATATAAATATTAGAGAGGGAAAGAGAGAGGAGAGAGAGAGAGGAGAGAGAAAGTTGTACGAAGGAGAGAGAGAAAGAGAAGGAGAGAGAAAATATGGTGTATTTAGAAATGAATTAGGATTTAAAGGAGAGTGTATTGGGTGTAAATATAGGTAAGTAGTTTAGGAATGAGGTGGGAGTATTTAGGGAATGTAAGAATTTTGAGTTTTTAGGGAAATAAAGAGAGGAAATGAAAGGAAAGAAAGGAAGAAAGAAAAAGAAAGAAAGAAAGGAAGAAAAGAAAGAGGAGGGGGGGGTTGGCCGGCCGCCGGCGGTGGCCGGCCAGCCTGGCGGCGGCGGCGCTGGGGAGGAGGGCAGCGCGCGCGTCCCGAGGAGGAGAGGAGGGAGTTTGGTGGTGGTAGTGGTGTTGTTGTGTTGTTGTTTTGGAGTTGGTGGTTGGTGGTGGTGATGTTTGGTGGTAATTGGGGAGTTAGAGGAGGAGGAGGTGGTGATGGGGTGGTTGGTGTGGTGGAATTGGTGGTGGTGAAGGTGATTTTGGAGGAGATGAAGGTTGTAATGGTGATGGGTTTTTGTTGAAATTGGAGATGGTGGAGGGTTGTTGGACGTTGAAGGAGGTGGTGGAGTCGAGAGGAGGTTGTGGGGGATGGGGTGGCAGGCCTAGGGCGGCCGGCGGTGGCGGTGGCGATGGGGGGGCGGCGGTTGGGTTGGGTTGGGTGCGTGAGTGAGGGTGAAGATGGAGTTGAAGATGAAGTTTGATTTTCTTTTTTTTTTGGATTTGTTGAAAATAAAAAGGAAATGGAAATTGGTGTTTAAATAGAGGAGAGGAAATGATGAAATTTTTGGAGAAGGGGAGGGGCTGTGGTTGCTTGCAGGCTGCGGTGGCAGGGGGCGGGAGCAGGCGGCGGTTGCAGGTGGGAGAAAGTCAATGGGGAAGAAAGAAAGGAGAGAAAAAGAAAGAAATTAAAGAAAAAGAAGGAAATTAGAGAAAAAGGAAAAAAACAAGAAAAGAAAATAAAATAGTGAAAAACTTTATTATTAAATAATTTATTTATTAAAATTTCTAGAAATATAAAGTAGGGGAGTAGAGGAGGGAAAAGCCAGAAAAGAATCGTCGGTAAAAATATTATTATTTAAATAAAGCAAAAATTTGACTGTTTTAGAAACGTTCCGAAAAATCTCAAAAATAAAAAATATAATTTTAAGATACACGGTGAAATCAGATTCAAGAAATTTGATGTAGTTTTTAAATTAAAAATCTTGGAATCTTCCGACGATACCGGCCGACACCAGAATCGGTGAGATTTTGATAAATTTTGAAAAATCTCAAAAAAATTTTTTAGATAGAAAATGAAATTCTAAGAAGTAACGTGAAAGCCGTTTTTGAAAATTCAATCCCATTTGAAAACTAAATATCCGGGAATCAGTCAGCGATGCCGACCGACACCGGTTTTGGAGATTTTGCAGAAAAATTTTAGAAAATTCTAGAAAATCATGAAAAATCTAAAATATTAGAAAATAGTCTCTGAAATAAAATTGGTCAAATCGGACTGCCAGAAAGTCAAATCGGGCTACTGGCTGGTATCGGGTTCCCGGTCTAGGTCAGGGCTTACTCTCGGTCTGAGAATCCAGATCCGATACTCAAAAATATAGGTAATCACAACTCAAAAACACATACAGGAAGAAAATTGAGTAATATATCGAAAAAATTTTGGGACTCGTATCTGGGTACGTATCCCCGGTGCGGAGTGCTACAAAGGTCCTATGTGGACATAATGGAAATCTTTCTGTGTGAAGGCGGGGACGTAAGCAGTGGCTCGAACCTCAAAAACATATCTCAGTGTTTGCATTTGATCCACTATCTTTCAACTCTATTTCCCTTTATATCATGCATTGCTTTATATTGCTCATATCATATACATACTTGGTATTATTTGTGTGCCCACACTTGTGTTCAACCAAGCAAACTTTTAAAGCACCTCAACTCTTAGTCTAGAGGAATCTAAAGGAGTAGGTCCAGAGCCCTTCACGGGGAATTCGGGCTCACTCGTGGTTATACATAGTGTTTTTGCAATTAAGTTTTAAATTCTGTATCATTTGTCATAGATTAGCTTGTACACATATTCACCCCCTCTAGGTGTACTTACAAGATTGTTATGCACATACATTAGATCTTTCACTCGTGCCGGGATTAATTTGTTTCTCTTTAAGGAGTGAATAAAGAAGCATGCACTCCAATTTCTTTCACAAAAAGAGGAGGAACATGATTAGCCTAGAATCTTTAAGGCCAATGCTTGTAAATTTAGAGTTAATGAACAATAAAAACCCACAACATTTCGGTTCAACAAATCCTCTATTACGAAGAGAATCTGAATCGACAACAGCACCCAAAGTACCCGAAAATCTAATAAACTCCAAGCTCACAGCCCGTCTTTCTTCGGGGTTGGGATAGTATCTGTTCAAACACTTACTTCTTTTAGAAGTGAGCTCTTTATCTTGATGGGGAGCTTGTCGACTTATATTTTCATTAAGCCAAACATCATGATATTACCTATTAATATAAAGAATAACTGCATTAAAGAATAACCATATTAACGACAATGAATTATAACATAAACTTAGATATTACCTTAGATTCAAAGAGTGTCAAATATTGAAGTGGCATGTTACTTTTGTTCCATCGATCCTCTAAGATTTAATGCACAACATCGTAAAAAGGTGATTGCTCATTTTCTCTTTTTTTTTTCGTGTCAATAAATAGCACTTTTAACCTTCTTGATTGTTGTGTCTCACATGTCATCACCAAATGAAGAGATGGCTTGTCGGTGTCGGTGACCTTTATCATGTCATAAATTGGATCGGTGAAGGTAATGATGTAATTTATCTTATCCTACCACAAATCATTTAGGACTTTCTCTTTAACAAATTGTGTTTGTCCCACATCATCATCCCTATATATGTTCCATCAATCACTAAGGATTAAATTTTGGAGGTTTCTTTAATGATTTTAACCTCTTCAACATGATAATTCAAGAAGCAAATCTAGTTTTCGCCACCACAATAAATTTCATCTTGAAATAGTCATTGAACATGGGAAGCCTCATGGAATGATTCATGACAAATTCTTCATAATCAAGGCATCATTCGAGACCTCTGTGATCCTGCTACATTGAGCATAAAGTACAACATTTGCCTCTGTATTTGCCTCTGTATTTTAGCCGCAAAAATATTCTAAGTGCAAGATTCAAAGTGTGCACTACACCAGGAGTCCAAAAAAATGTGAGGATACTTACTTTCCATAATAGCACCCACAACCTTACATGCAGAAGCGTTATCGGTTATGAATTAGATGATATTTTGAGGACCAAACTCTTTAATGCAATTTTCAAACTTCTCTGCAATGTAATATTAATTTTTCACTTCTCCTTCGGCATTTTCAGAGTTCAGAACATTGATCGAGCTAAACCTGCACATAGAAAAATACACACTCTTAGAACAATACTAAGTCCTTAATTCTACGGTGTAGCCTAGGGCTAACAGGTCGTGATCCATAGGGAGAGACATCGATGGAAGCGTTGTGTAAGTTTCTTTCTTTTAATTTACCAAAACTAGTTAATATTTATTTTCTCAGTTTTATAAAAGAAAATAAAAATATTAAGTTAAAAAGGAGGTGGCAGAAGAAGAGATGGTGGTGGTGTTGTTGTTTTATTTACAAAAGAAAATGAAACAAATAAAGAAGAGAAATAGTGCAAAAATTAGAAATAAAAAGAAATAAAAGAAAAGTACTTACCTCTACTGTTGAATCATAATGAAAATTTACCTTAGCGTAAAATAAAGCGAAGTAGTAGAAAGAAATAAATTGAATGTGGTGCTTGGCCAGATTGAGTACGATGAAGAAAAGTGAGAACCTCCATTGATTATCACCCTCAATAGAAGTTTCTTAAGAAAGGATTACAATAGAGTCACTCTACAATAATTCTTCCTCTCTTTTAATCATGTAACTTTTTCTAACCTAAAATAATGAAAAAAATTAAATTGAAGAAGAAAAGAAAAATCTAAACTAAAGCTCTCTCTAAAGTGGGACCCCTCTGCCTTCAAGGTTACAGGTATTTATAAGGAAGAAATAATAGGATAGGGAGCGTACAAAGATAGAGGAGCTGTGCTCCCCCTGATTCAACTAACAAGGGTCAGATCCTGGCCGTAGGGCCAGGATCTGGGGGCGCTTGTTCGTCCATTTGTCCCCTATCCTTTTATACTTTGAATTTTGAATTTCTGTTCTGGATTTGACGATTCATCCTTTTATCCTCAGCGAAATAATTGAGCTTTCAAAAATTCATTTTTGCTTGAATTTTAATTGATATTTATCTCATCTGATATACCCGGTCTTCAGATAAGATGGCTTCTAGAAACTCTGGATTTGAATCAATCTCCCTTTTTTTTGAACTTTTGAATTTAATTGAATAAATCTGTCAATCTCTGTCTTTTCTTTCTTAATTACCCTGCACGCTACTGGACATGAAAATACATTAAAGGCAGAGTTTTATTTAAATATAAATACAGAAATGTGACACATATGATATAAAAACATGTAATGCATGTGTATGATCACACCCCCACACTTATCTTTTGCTCGTCCTCGAGCAAAACAAAAGTAGAGCTAACTTAAACTAACTTACTTTCGTATGAATTACGGTTGTACTTAGCACGTGCAACTAGCCGTTAAATCTTTAGGTTACCCCTAGAGGACGAGTTTTGTCTCGTGAGGGTTTTCAGTGGATTACACCTACAAAATCCATAAAGAAAGAAAAATAAAGTGTTAGCATTTTTGAAAACACATTTTGAAGAGAAAAAATATATGAAGTATTAATGTAAAAATTTAGATAATCTATAAGTCATAGGATTATCAATTTTTAGTCATTCCTAAACTTAGTCTCTATTCAAAAACTTATTTTCAATCAAGATAAGAATTAGGCGAGGCTATGCCTTGGTCTTCTCAGGGCCTAGCTGGCCTGGCTATATGGGCGAGGCTATGCCTTGGCCTTTCTGAGGTGAGGCTAGCTTTGCCGTATAGGCGAGGCTATGCCTTGGCCTTTTTTAAGGCCTGGTTGGCCTTGCCATATAGGCGAAGTTATGCCTTGGCCTTTCTGAGGCAAGGCTAAGACTTGATCTTTCTAAGGCATGAGTGCCTTATAAGCTCCCACATGAACTAACCTTTTAGGGTTTTAGCATCTTGCCTCTGTGTAGCGCGAACTCTAACCTCAAACCGAAGTTAATTTTGTTTGCGAAACGAGGTTAGATCTGCATCAGTCTCACTTAGGGTTACCCAATGCTAACATATTTATTTTTCCTTATTTTGCAGCGCATTGTGTTCTCGATCCATTGAGCAATCTCTTCGACTTGGCGACAAAGGTGGACGGGAGTATGCATCTCCATTTTTGACTCTAGGCTTTACTTATCAGCAGGAGTGGCTGGCGCTAATTCTAGGAGGGGACCAACGTAGATTCACACCAGGCATTAGCCGACAGTTGCCTATTCAAGATGACCCATTTAGTTGTAGATTTGTGCTACTAAGCTCCACGTATATGGGGAACTGCATTATTGCTTTCGCCAATATCTCACCTTTGTTGTGTCTATGCACAAGATATTTGAAGGTCACAAGAAAGAGGACGTCACCAGTAAGGTCTCGAATCCTCCCTTCACCAATCTCGTTCAAACAAGTGATAGCGACAAAGAACTCATGCTAATTGGATGACTTTCTGGTGGCAAAATATTTCATTAAGCGAATGATTATGGCCTCGTGAGGGGGAGGCCTTTCGTGTCCAATTGGTCTGGTGGAATCGGAGTGACACGTCACATTTTGACTTAAAAAACTGCCATTATCCTTAAGAGCAAAAGTAGATCTACTGTACTAGAAATAGAGCAACAAGTCGCCGACTTTTGAAGTAAAGATTAAATTACATGAGAGAAAATCTTAATATAGCATCAATGTATCTTCCTTTTCAAATCAATAAAATTTTTACTTTTTACTCATTTGCTCTTCTCCATGTTTTTCACTGTGTTTGCTCATATAATTACCCATAGGTAATATAAATCTCCTATAAAGGAGGATGTGGTAAGCATGTTCTTTTGAAAGAACTAAAAAGGGTGAAAATTCACCAAGTTGAATTTCTGAAGAAATTACAAATGTGACTGAAATTATTCAGAGATTAAGAACATGATAAAGTCAGTCAAATATATGAATTTATTGGGGATTAAAAGAGGATAGATTTAGGAATCCGTTAGGAATCACTAAATTTAAAAAAGATTAAGTCTGGTAATCCGTCAGTTTAGAGGTGATAAACTGGACATAACTGATTAGAGATCGTCAAATATGAAATTTTGTCGTTCAGAGGTGACAAACTGGACAAAATGACAAAGAAGGGTAAATTTTGGACAATCATCAGTTCAGGGGTGACGAACTGGACATAACCGATAAATTATCAAATAAGAAATATTTACTGTTCAAAGGTAGCGAACTGGACATAACAATAAATGAAAAGGTGAGACTTGGCTATCTGTCTGTAGACTGTCTAAAAATTACTGAGGATAAGTCATCAGAGAACAAAGTCTATACTCCAGATGCAAGGCTAATCAGAGCCACTCGTACAATATCAAAACAAGAGGTTCGATGCTCGCGTCCCTAGCTTCACTGCAATGCCAAGACGCAAAGCTCGAAGGCCGCATCTCAACGTCACCGCAGTGTCAAAATGCGAGGCTCGAAGCCCGCGTCCCAGCATCACTGCAAAGCTAAGACGCAGAGTTCGCAGCCCACGTCTCGCAAAGCTCGAAGCCAGCATTTTCAACTGCTAAACGCCAAAACACGGGACTCAAAGCTCACATCTCAACATCACTGTAATACCAAGACACAGGGTTCGAAGTCTGTGTCCCAGCCATCTATGCAATGTCAAGACGCAGAGCTCGAAGCCCACATCTCAACATCATTGTAATACTAAGATGCAGAGCTCGAAGCCCGCGTCTCAGCATCATTGCAATATCAAGACGCAGAGCTTGAAGCCCACATCTTAGCATCATTGTAGTGCCAAGATGCAAGGTTCAAAGTCCGCGTCTCAACATCACTGCAATGCCAAGACGCAAGGTTCAAAGCCCGCGTCTAGCAAAGCTCAAAGGTTAAAACGCAGAGCTCGAAGCCCGCATTTTAATTGCAGAAGTGCCCTTTGTTTCAGTTATAACTGCCTTCATTATCGGGTCAATTACTACCCACGTAATGAGGGGAGTTAACCCCCATCGTATAGGGATTTTAGGGGACCGTTTTACCCTAAAACCCTATAAATATCTCAGTTTGCTATTAAAGGGGGAATCTGGGTTGGATTTTTGGTCGATCGTGGCATCGGAGAATTTTCGGTAGGAATTTTGGTCAGTCGAACTAAGGGGAAGGAAGAGAGAATTTTAGATCGAATTTGATCAAGATTTTCAGCTTAGGAGTGAAAAAGAGTCAAACTCTTTTACTAACTTACCGAGTAAAAGTTTTGCCTAAGTCTCTTTAAGATTCCATTTGGATAGTGTTGGCCCAGAGGCCCATCACTCTAGTTTTGATAATAATTAACTCATGTAGTTATAGTTTACTAATAATCTTGTGTTTAAATAGTTTCAGTAATTGACCAAGATATTAGTAGGTGATTAGCTTCAACAAAGGAGTTTTGGAGCTTTCACGTGTTGATTCAAGAGCTCGAGCCTTAAGATCGCATCTAGTACTCGGTTGGAGTCAAGCTCGTTGGATCGCATTTGGATCGAGCCGACTTGGAGAAGGAGTTCTACAAGAAGACCTCAATTTGTTTAGTTTAGTATGTTTAGTCTTGTGTAAAGGTAGATAGTATTGATATGCTCAAGTTTACATACACATACAAGTTTAAAGTTTATTGATTTTGGTTTTTGGTTTAACCGGTTTTGAATTTCATATCAAAAACATAGATATATATCTTTCATGCATAATGGATTTTATCCATATACAATATGCTTCAAATTTGTTTAAATATCATGTTTTTGTATTTACATGAGTTTTGGACAAAACGGTTTTTCATTTCAAAAATCTAAGTTTTGAAAAATACGGATTTTGTGTTTAAGGCAAATTTCAATATCACAAAAATGGTTCAAATAGTTTGTAATTTGTGTTGATTTTTAGTCACACATGTTGGGTATTCAAAGATCTAATAAGAACTTATTTTTGTGAAATTTATGTGATTTTATAGGATTTAATTGAAATTAAAAAGACAAGTTTTCAATACTCAAAATCCTAGCACGACTGCACTGGCGGTCGACCGAATGGTCGACCGGACACGGTCGACGAAGCGATAGACCGACACGGTCGACCGATGTGCACGGGACGTGCACAAAGGCCAGCCATTCGGCCGATCGACCGCACGATCGACCGACCGAAAGCATCCCACTCTCGGGTGGGGGCCGGTCGACCGGGCGGTCGGCCGATGGCTTTGGCTCGGTCGACCGGGCAGTCGGCCGGAGGCACAACGGTCATAAAAATGACCGTTGGACGGTCGACCGGGCGGTCGACCGGAAGGGCATTTCTGCCCTTTCCTGGCTGCCAACGGGCAGATTTTTGAGAGGCTATATACATGCCTTCTCTTGAGTTCTTTTTAACAAGTTTTTAGAAGAGAAAATTTTTCATCTTTACAAGTGTTTAATAACAGGTTTTTAAAAGAGTTTAAGCAAAAGAATTTATCTTTATTTGTTTTAAAGGGTTGAAAAATTCAAAGAAAAATAGAGTATTTGGGATTTTGGTTTAGATCTTCATTTCTATCTTATTCTAGTTGTTTTCCCAAGTATTTCTTTTTTGTGATTTGATTTTCAAACACCTTGATTTCTCACACTTGAGCTATCTATCTATTCTATCTATTTGAATCTTGTTTCGTGAGAAAAATTGGTTTGTGATTTTTGAGATCACCAAGAGTTGTAACCTTCTTTTATTTGTGGGTATCCCTCTTGTGTAGAGGTGCTTGTGGAGGTTGTGTTTGGTTTGGTTGGCTTCCCTCTAAGTGTAGAGGTGATTGTTGGAGTGTTGGCTTTGAGCCTTATCCCTCTAGTATGAGGTGATTATTGTTTGGCTAAGTACTCGTCCGTCTAAGTGTAAAGGTGATTGTTGTTGTTCCTTGCCTCTTGTGTAGAGGTTGTGTTTGTTGGAGAGAGGAGTTGTATACTCCCAGTTTGTATTACCCAAATCCTCAGTGGAGGTTCCCTGTGGGAGAAGTCCCGTGTGAACGTTATAGTGAAAATCCTTCTGTGTGAAGGTAGGGATGTAGAGCAGTGGCTCGAACCTTAAAATATATCTTTGTGTTTGCGATTGATCCACTATCTCTAAACTCTCTCTTTATATCTTGCATTGATTCATATTATTAATATCATTTATATGCTTGGTATTGTTTGTGTGCCTCACTTGTGTTGAACCAAGAGAGCTTCATATATGTAACGCCCTGATCCCGTAGGTACGGAGACGTTACTGCGATGTATATACGCAGGTCAGAAATACCCTCGTGTATATACGTTAAGCATCATTACAGGCAAGAATCAGAGTACGGAAGCATTTGGTGCATTATACATTCCAACATAATAGTATAATTACAAAGTTATCACCATATGTGACAAATATTACAAGAATATTACATCACCGATAGGCGCAAATGCGAGAATACAAGGAGATGTATAAGTATAAACGGTACAAAAAGAGGCTCAGAGTCATAACAGAAAAACTCTAGAGCCGAGCAGGGGGCCTGAAAGAATTAGGCTCTGGACGGTCTACTGGAGATCCAAGCTACCGTTGCGCTTCTCAGATCAGCAATTGGGAGAATCCACACGCTGCAAGCTCTGAGACCTGGACATGAGGATCCAGAGGAGTCAGAACTCCCAAACGAGTGATGATGCGAATGCCAAGTGGCTCGCATAGGTAAGCACATGTGTATCGATAAATCTGAATCATAAGCATGTCTAGAAAATCGTGTTGTGAGTACAAGCATACAGAAGCAAGTAGATATATAGCAAGTGATATCAAGCAGGGATTACTCATGTTATAATAAGATAAAAGTAGGAGACTGGTGGAATAGAATACGAGTGATAAAGCAGGGTATGAGTAGCTAATATGATAATAATCATAAAACCAAAAATCTGATGTAAAACTGATGGAAGCAACCTGGGCAAAGCATACAACAGGTACATAGTGGCATCTTTTATTACTATTACTCATCCGACTCATATATCTAGGTATGTGTCCTGGTGTACATCTCAACACACATACATCCATATATGAGCAAATCGAGGTTGGTTATTGGAAACTGGTGAAGAACTGATAGCTCATACTTATAATAGTTCCCATCTGCTCGGGAAACAGCCATTGGGGGCCTGAAATCCCCCTAACACGCATCTTCTGAGGGCCTGAAATCCCCCTAACACGAATCATCAATTTAGTATTCCATTACTATAAGAAAGGCATCATATTGGCATCCATCACTTCCTCCCATTTCTCGTGTAGGTTGTCCTTTTTATAGCTTATTAAACATAATTATCAGATTACGAAAATGAGTAGGAACATAACTGGTCATAACGAGAGTACATAATAGGCATAATGGGAGTCATAACAAGCATAACGGGAGTCCATAATAAGAGATCAGGTACTACATTCTCGTAATGTGATAATCATGAGTAGAGAGTTAATCATAACTGGTATCAGGTTTTAACATGCCAATGACAAGTGTTCAGGCAAGTGACAAGTGATAAGTCATGTCATAACAGGGGTCAGGTGATAAGAGATAATATAAAAGGAGCAGGTGTCAAGTAGTAGTATGTCGGGTGTCAGGTGATATCATATCAGTTGTAAAGTGATACAGACAATTATTAGGTATGAGCATGTAGCTCACATGTGTCAAGTAATAGTATGTCAAGTGTTGACATAATAAGAATGTACATGGCAAGCGATAAAGTAATAGCTGAGCATAATAAGCGGAACTAAGCATGCTGGAGGTATGGACAGCAAAGAGTGTTTAACACTAGAGCGCTAGGCGAGGTTACCGGGATGACTCGGCTTAAAGTGCGAGTAGAAAATCTGACAGCATCTCGCCTAGATGAATCTAGTGGAAAGCGCTGAGCGCTAAGCACGCCTATCAGGCGGAGTTGAAAGACCTGACGGTCTAAATGCACTTCTCTTTTGAGGTAGTGAGCGAGAGTGCCCAGAGGTTAAAGTACGTTCGGGGTCTAAGGGCACTCTCGGTAGCTACCACGAAACCCATAAGGGTACAGGTCTGAAACCATTGGTTAGCCATCCTGGGAGTGGACAGAAACCCAGAGTCGGTACAAGAGTACCTGCAAGTATGAAGCGGGGAGACTAACGACCACGAAGGGTCGACCACGCATGATATAAAGCAGTAAAAATAGCACATCACAGACATGGTATATATGCAAGAAGTAAACTACCCTAATACTGGCATTCGTCACAGAGATGTAAATGTACAATCAAGGGCACTCAGCCACATACAAATACAGGGGCACCGCCCAATATAAAATATAAATAAATTTATAATAAAATACATGTCTCTGACGAAGCAGGAAAAGCCAAATCGAGGCGAGGACACTCGCCTAAATCTTTGAAAATGTCGAAATTCTGAAATTCCAGGAACTCACGCATGCGCCATAAAATATAATAATTATATATATATATTTTTAGAGAGAGAAAGAGAAGAGGAGAAAGAGAAAGAGTGAGGAGAGAGAGAGATGGCGGTTAGAGAGAGAAAGATAAAAGAGAGAATCAGGAGAAAGAGAGAGGAGAGGGAGAATTTAGAGAGAGTGGGAGGCAGCAACCCCCCTCTAGGCACGACCTGGTCGGAGGTTGGCTGAGGCAAGGTCGCCCGCAGTGGTGCCCAGGGTGATGCTGGTCACCGCCGGAGAAGGGGGTGGCGCACGGTCACCCCAAGGAGGGGGAGAAGGATGAGGTGTTGATGTTTTTTCTTGGTGGTGGTGAGTGAAAATGAAGATGGTAAAGATGGTGATATTAATTTGGGTGGAGGTGGAGAAATTAAAGAAGATAAGAGGAAGAGGAGGAGTAGGGTGTTGTAAGGGTGGAGTTGGAGTGAAGAAGATGGTGGTGGTGGTTAATTTGAAGAAGATGATGAAGAAGAAGGTGGAGTTGGTGGTGGTTTTGAGGAGGAAGGAGATGGAGATGGTTGATGCTGTTGGAGATGGAGGAGAGGGAAGGAGATGGCCGGAGTTGGGAGGTCTTCCTCACCGGCATTGGTGGCCGGAGGCGCCGGTGGTGGGGCACAGTTGTTGGGTGCTGGCCAAGAGATGGAGAAGAAGAAGAAGGGAAGGGAGAGAAGAGAAGGGAGAAGAAAGATAAGGAAAAAAAAGAAAAAGAAAAGGAAAAAGAAAAGAGAGAGAAATATTGATGGAAAGGAGGGGTGATGTGACCGGACCTTTGTGAAGGGGGTGTGGGTTCGGCGGTGAAGCGATGAGGGAAAAGAAAGGAAAAGAAAGAAAGGAAAGGAAAGATTTCAAAAAAATATATATTATAATAATGTCAGAAAATATCGACTGTTCTAGAAAATTCTCCAAAAATATCCAGCGGTAGAAAACATCATCCTGAGAAATAATACAAAATCAATTTTTAGAAAGAAAATCCATTTTCAAATTAAAAATCCTAAAGTCAATCGTCGATACCGGTCTACACAGGTTCAGCCGGATTTTGATAAATTCTCAAAAATCCCAAAAATGCATTAAAGAAGAAAAATATGATTCTAAGAAATAATATGAAAGCATAATTTAGAAATTCAATTCCGATTGCAAACTAAAAATCCTGAAATCAACCCGCGATACTGGCCGACACCAAATCCGGTGAAATTTTTATAAATTCAGAAAATTCTCAGAAAAAATATTTAGATAGAAAATGTGATTTTAAGAAATAATGTGAAAATCTATTTCTAGTAATTTCACTCCGTTTGTAAATTAAAAATCTAGGAATCGGTCAGCGGCACTGGTCGACACCGGTTTTGAAGATTTTCAATTTAATTCAGAAAAATCTCAGAAAATCATAGAAAATTTATGATATTGGAAAATGATATTTGAAACTAAAATTGGTCAAATCTGATACCAGAAGACCAAATCGAGCAATATCCTAGGATCGGGTCCCCAGTTCAGACTAGGGCTGACTCCGAGTCCGCGATTCCAGACTCAAGGCAAAACGATCATATAAATAATTTATAATACAAAATAAATACAGAAAGTAAATAAAAAATAGGATCAAAAAATCTAAATATGCAACTAAGTACGTATTCCATGAGCGGGGTGTTACATTCCATCCACCTTACAAATTAAGTTTCAGATCATTTACCAAAATATTAGTTGGTGATTAGCTTCAACAAGGAGTTTAGAAGCTTTTCATGGTGATTCTAGTGCCCGAGCATCAAGATCATACCTTTGCACTCGGTGGATCACGGAGTTTGGATCGAGTCGACTTGAAGATGGAAGATCATCAAGAAGACTTAGGTACCCATAGTTTAGTTTAGTGTGTTTTAGATCCATGTGTAAAGATAAGAATAGTTGATATGCTCAAGTGCACAACACACACGTTTTATGTTTGGATATTGGTTTTTCGGTTTTGGTTTAACCAATATTTGTTTTCATAAATAGTTAATCAAAACAAGTTTAATTGGTTTATGTATAGTAGTTTCATTCTATACATGCATGCTTAACTTTTAAATAAACTTATTTTGACTTTCCTATTCATGTATTGAAAAATTCAAGTTTGATAAAATACAAGTTTTGATTTTTGGTAAAAATGATTAGACACAAAAATAGTTTCATATGCTTGATATTTAAGCTAAACTTTTTATCACATGTTTATATATCAATGCAAAATGTTAAAACTATTTTTGGGTATTTTTACAAGACTTAAAAGAATTTTTAGAAATATTCTTTACATGTGTTTTTGTCCCAGAACAGTGGCTGACAGGCCAGGACGACCGATCGCACGGGTCGACCGTACCAAGGGCCGGTTGACCCTTGCGGTCGACCGACGTGCACAAGCTTGTGCACGTTTGGCAGACACAGGGACGGTCGGCCGGGCGGCCGACCGAACCAGAGAGGTCTGCTCTCTGTTTCTGGCGGTCGGCCGGGCGGTCGACCGAGATGGCCCAACGGTCATAATTATGACCATTAGCGGTCGGCCGGCCGGCCGACCGCTAGCCTGTTAGGCTGCCAGATCAGCCTAACGGCTAGTTTTCTATTGGGGCTATAAATACCCCATCTCTTCATGGTTTTAACCAACATTTTTAAGAGCAAAAATTTCTACTTTTCTGAAGTGTTTTTACAAGTTTTAAAAAGTGTTTTAGAGCTAAAAGATTTCATCTTTATTGTTTTTCAAGGGTTTTGAAAAATCAAAGAAAACTAGGTTTTTGGGATATTGTTTTGGATTTTCAATTCTATCATCTACAAGAGATTTTCCAAGTAGTTTTTCTTTGTGATTTGCTTTCCAAAAACACCTTGATTCCACACTTAAGCTATATCTTCTATCCTAATCCTTTAGGATCTTGTTTTGTGGAAAAAGAAAAAGAGAGATTGTTTGAGGTTGTGAAAACCTCTAAGTTGTAAACCCTCCTTGCTTTGTGTATCCCTCTTTGGTAGAGGTTGATCGGAGTGGTATTGGTTTGCTCCCTCTTCGGTAGAGGTTGAGGATTTGGGTTTGCTCCCTCTAGTGAGAGGTGGAGTTTGTTGTTGGTTACGGGCCTTATCCCTCTTCGGTAGAGGTGGATTGTGGTTGTATTTCCTTGGTGGCATTGTAAGATTGAGAGAGGAGTTTGGTACTCCTATAGTGGATTGGAAATCCTTCACGGTGGTGAAGGCGGGGATGTAGAGCTAGGGGCTCGAACCTCGAAACATATCTTTGCCTTTGCGTTTGATCCATTGTCTCTCTAACTCTTTCTCTCTTTTATTTTAGCAAAGCATCTTCAATCAGTACATTCATTTTAATTTCTTGCATTTGTACCTTGCATATTTCATATTGCTATATCTCTTATATGCTTGGTTGTTTGTGTGTGCCTCACTTATACTTAACCACAAGAGCTTCACATAGCACCTCAACCCATATCTAGGGGAATCAAGAGGAGTTAGTCCAGAGCCCTTCACGGGGAATTCGGCTACACTTGTGTGTTGTATTAAGTGTGTTGCAAAATTTGCATTAGCTTCCGCATTTAGAGCATTTAGTTCCTAGATTAGCACTTACACCTATTCACCCCCCTCTAGGTGGTTTTTCAATTGGTATCAGAGCCTAAGCTCCTGATATTAGGCTTAACATCCTAGGAGTGAGATCCATTTGTTTGCTAATCTTCATTTGCATTTGCTTGTTTGCACACATATAGTTTGGACCCATGGACTTCATGACCCCACCTATGTTTGACCCTTCCAACATTTTTGTTTGGAAGACTAGGATGTCCATATACCTTCAAACCCTAGGTTATAAGGTTCACCTTGCCATTACCAAGGAATCCTTCCTTAGTGATGCAAGCATATAGGGGCCAATGCATTAGCCCTTGAGGCTATTAGAAGCACATTAAATAAAGAATATCTTATGCTTGCTTCTAACTTTGATTCCGCATTTGCAGTGTGGAATATGTTGACAACCACAACCACCACCTCCGAGCTTAAATTGCAAATCCAACCGGAGGAATCTAGTGGAGAATCCGAATCTCAATACTTCATGGTCCAAGGGAATGACTCCCTTGAGGTACAATCGGAAACTCAACTAGATAGCTTTGATTCTAGTTCTTCATGTGAGGATTATATTGATGCCCATGTTTTGAATGAAGAACTTTTCATAGTTTGTGAAAAACTAATTGAAAAATATAATGTTTTGAAAAAGAAAATTCTAAGCATTAATAATAAAAATAAAAATTTGATTGTTAGACTTGATATTGTTTTGCAAGAGAAAGAGGAGATTACTAATGAGAGGGATTCATTAAAATCTCAACTTGATCTTGCACTAAAAGAAAATAAATTTTTAAAATTTAAAAATAATTATGAAACACTTTTGAAGAAAAACGAAAATTTATCTTCAAAAGTTGATTTTGTTTTAAAGGAGAATGTTGCTTTGAAAAATAAAATTATTTCTATTTCAAATGATTTAGATATTTTTTTAAAGAAAAATATTATTTTGCAAAATAAAATAGATGCTCATGTTTGCCATACTAGGGTAGTATCTCACACTTCACCTATTGCATGCCACACTTCTTCTTTGATTAAAATAATATAAATGTTTTGAAGAAGAGTGTTGATTGTTTGGGCTCCACTTTGAGCCAATGTGTTGTGTTTGGAAACTTTGTTTCGAAAGAAACAAGTTCCATCTATTATGCATGCACACCCTCCACGGCATACACATGCTCCTCACGGACACCATCACACCATGTATGCTCATGTGTACACTTGTACACATTGTGGACGTAAGGGCCACCTTACTAAATTTTACTTTGATAGATTACATACTTTAAATTTAGCAACTAAATTTGTTTGGGTTAGGAATGATACTAACCCCCATGGACCCAATAAGATATGGGTACCAAAGACCAACCCTCCTATTTTTGATGTAGGTGTGGGCTCTCACATGACGTGAGAGTTGCCGTACCTTGGAGTGGATGCGTTCCGAGCTTCATGGAAATCAAATGGATGCATCACTTTCAAGGGAAGTTTGGTGGAGATGACCACCATGTTTTGGAGACAAGGAGAGTTGCCTTCTCGGTTTTGGTATAAATCTCTTACTCCAAGTTATTGTTTACATGCTTTCATGATTAGTGTTTATAGCATGATTTTATTGTTTAGAGATTATTATGAAAATACCATGATAATTAGACTTATGACATACATGTATAGTATTTGAGACACCCATAATTATATGGACCCATATTTAGTGTTCTCACCTTAGTTTAGCTATCATGTACATCATAGCTCTAATAACATGTGAATTTACATAATAATCATGTTTATGTTTATCATGTTGATTTTTATCTTGTTTTAATGCTTCATGATTTGATTACATGTTTGAATGTTAGTTTTCATCAAGACTAGGTGTATACTTGTACATATAGTGGGCCACAAATAAATCTATATATGTTTGTGCTTGAATGCTTATTTGAACCCATTAGATGTGCTAGTATAGTCTAGTTTTGATGATCCATACATTTTAAACTTGTATTCTGATTTTTGGATTTGTTTTATGTGTATGAGTTTTCAGTTCATGTATATGTGTATTTTGTCAAACTTTAAGATATACATGTATACCCATTGAGTCATTTGCCTTTCATGCAAATCTATTTATATATGGACTCAATTGTGTTTTGGGATATGTATGTATACCTTTTGTGTTGACAAAACATACATATGCCTTGATATAAAAATTTGTTTTAATGAAAATTTAGCTTTTCATGTTTTCATGTATTTTTGTTTAACTTCATGTATATGTCTATTTTATCCAAATTATTGACTATACATATACATCCTTTTGAGCCACGTGCCTTCATGCATATATCTTAGTGGACTCGTTGTGTTTGAATATGTATGTATACTTTAGATTGTATAAGACATACATATACCTTGAAGATTAAATAGTTTTTGATGAGTTTTTATGTTTAAGGAATAATTGAGCTTGATTGAATATACTTTCATGATCGTGATCTTCACATTTTTAATTATGCACTCACATTTATTGTTTACTCATGTGTTTTGTTTTCATGAGTTATATTTATGCTTCATTGATTATGAGTGTTGATTATCATGTGGATTTCATGTTTTTATGAAAAATAATTTGTTTTATTCCTGGCTTGAAGGATTTCGTACTAGTTAACAAAATTTTTCATTTTAACTAGTTCGTATTCTTCATTGTGATATGAGGTATACATTTGCTATGATTGTTGTTTCAATTGGTATCATTAAATTCTTTCAATTGGTATCAATCTTGATCTTCTTGTATACTCATATGTGTTTATGTATGTATGCTTTCAATTCTAATAGTATCAATTTCATTTGGTATCTAATTTATCATACATATATGTTTTATTTGTGCTTATTATATCACTATATCTTTAAGCACAAAATTTTGTTTATACTAGAGCTTGAGTTTCATCTTTGTTTCAATTGATTCAATTTTCAATTGGTATCTTATTTCAAGCCTACGCATTGTTTTAGTTGGTATTTCATAAAGGGGGAGAAAATTCGATTTTCACATTTCAATTGGTATTAGTATTTCCACTCCCTTACTTTATGATAGAAAATAAAAATTTCAAATTGATATCATATACTTAAAAAGAAAAATACTCTATTTTGATATCAAGATGTTTATTTGAATGTTTTAAAATTGGTATCTCAAAATTTTGTTTTAAAAGATAAATACTCTAAAGTTTTGATTTGTATTGCCTATATGCAAGGAGAGCTTAACATCTCTTCTACATATAGATTCATGTTGAGTGTATCTTGTATTGAGGAGCTTGACATCTCTTCTTTATGTGGTACACGTGTGTAGGGGGAGCTTCACATCTCCTCTTATGCATTACATAATATGCGTTATGTGAATTAGGGCTTGTCATCCCTCTTTCATATAATGTATATATGTAGGGAAGTTACTTTACCGTCTTCCTCTTCATGAATGTATATCGCATATACCATTTATTGATCTATATTTACTTTCAATTGGTATCAAAATGCTATTTTGACATATTTTCAATTGATATCTTAATTGATTGTTACCCCTTTATTGATTCCTTGTTTTAGACAAAAAGGGGAGAAAAATTTATTGTTTTGCTTTAGCTTTTTACCCTTTATCGATGATTGTTTCTTTGTATTAAAAAGGGGGAGAAGATTTTGTTTGTTTTGGTTTTTACCCCTTTGTTGATGATTGACAAAAAGGGGGAGAAAGATTTTGAGTTTGTTTGAGCTTTATATATGCATATTTATGTTTTGCATATATTAAGTTTAATTTAGTTTAATTTTAATTGGTATCTAGAGCATGTTTTATTTTTGAACATTTCATTGGTATCTAGAGCCTCTTATTGTTTTTGCATTATCATTCATTGCATATTTATGTTTATTTGTTTTATGCATGAGTTAAGGGGAGCTTCTTTGAAGCTTAACTTTAATCCATGCATATATAACTCCATGAGTTTTGTCATCATCAAAAAGGGGGAGATTGTTGGCCCAGAGGCCTTCCACTCTAGTTTTAATGATGATTAACTCATGTAGTTATGTTTACTAATTATCTTGTGTTATTTAAGTTTCAGATCATTTACCAAGATATTAGTTGGTGATTAGCTTCAACAAGGAGTTTAGAAGCTTTTCATGGTAATTTCAGTACCCGAGCATCAAGATCATACCTTTGCACTCGGTGGATCACGGAGTTTGGATCGAGTCGACTTGAAAATGGAAGATCATCAAGAAGACTTAGGTATCCATAATTTAGTTTAGTGTGTTTTAGATCCATGTGTAAAGATAAGAATAGTTGATATGCTCAAATGCACAACACACACGTTTTATGTTTGGATATTGGTTTTTCGATTTTGGTTTAACCAATATTTGTTTTCATGAATAGTTGATCAAAACAAGTTTAATTGGTTTATGTATAGTAGTTTCATTCTATACATGCATGCTTAACTTTTAAATAAACTTATTTTGACTTTCCTATTCATGTATTGAAAAATTCAAGTTTGATAAAATACAAGTTTTGGTTTTTGGTAAAAATAATTAGACACAAAAATAGTTTCATATGCTTGATATTTAAGCTAAACTTTTTATCACATGTTTATATATCAATGCAAAATGTTAAAACTATTTTTGGGTATTTTTACAAGACTTAAAAGAATTTTTAGAAATATTCTTTACATGTGTTTCTGTCCCAGAACAGTGGCTGACAGGCCAGGATGGTCGACCGCACGGGTCGACCGTACCAAGGGCCGGCGACCCTTGCGGTCGACCGACGTGCACAAGCTTGTGCACGTTTGGCAGACACAGGGACGGTCGGCCGGGCGGCCGATCGGACCAGAGAGCTCTGCTATTTGTTTCTGGCGGTCGGCCGGGCGGTCGACTGAGATGGCCCAACGGTCATAATTATGACCGTTGGCGGTCGGCCGGCCGGCCGACCGCTAGCCTGTCAGGCTGCCAGATCAGCCTAACGGCTAGTTTTCTATTGGGGCTATAAATACCCCATCTCTTCATGGTTTTAACCAAGATTTTTAAGAGCAAAATTCCTACTTTTCTGAAGTGTTTTTATAAGTTTTAAAAAGTGTTTTAGAGCTAAAAGATTTCATCTTTATTGTTTTTCAAGGGTTTTGGAAAATCAAAGAAAACTAGGTTTTTGGGATATTGTTTTGGATTTTCAATTCTATCATCTACAAGAGATTTCCCAAGTAGTTTTTCTTTGTGATTTGCTTTCCAAAAACACCTTGATTCCACACTTGAGCTATATCTTCTATCCTAATCCTTTAGGATCTTGTTTTGTGGAAAAAGAAAAAGAGAGATTGTTTGAGGTTGTGGAAACCTCTAAGTTGTAAACCCACCTTGCTTTGTGTATCCCTCTTTGGTAGAGGTTGATCGGAGTGGTATTGGTTTGCTCCCTCTTCGGTAGAGGTTGAGGATTGTGGTTTGCTCCCTCTAGTGAGAGGTGGAGTTTGTTGTTGGCTATGGGCCTTATCCCTCTTCAGTAGAGGTGGATTGTGGTTGTATTGCCTCGGTGGCATTGTAAGATTGAGAGAGGAGTTTGGTACTCCTATAGTGGATTGGAAATCCTTCATGGTGGTGAAGGCGGGGATGTAGAACTAGGGGCTCGAACCTCGAAACATATCTTTGCCTTTGCGTTTGATCCATTGTCTCTCTAACTCTTTCTCTCTTTTATTTTAGCAAAACATCTTCAATCAGTACATTCATTTTAATTGCTTGCATTTGTACCTTGCATATTTCATATTGCTATATCTCTTATATGCTTGGTTGTTTGTGTGTGCCTCACTTATACTTAACCACAAGAGCTTCACATAGCACCTCAACCCATATTTAGGGGAATCAAGAGGAGTTAGTCCAGAGCTCTTCACGGGGAATTCGGCTACACTTGTGTGTTGTATTAAGTGTGTTGTAAAATTTGCATTAGCTTCCGCATTTAGAGCATTTAGTTCCTAGATTAGCACTTACACCTATTCACCCCCCTCTAGGTGGTTTTTCAGTAGTTGGACTGTATAATCAGGACTCATATATTCCAGATGCAAATTTCTTTACCATTAATTTGCCGTCTGGACGTACTGAGGATGTGAGAGCCTAGGCTCTGATACCATCCTGTAACGCCCTGATCCCGTGGGTATGGAGACGTTACTGTGACGTATATATGTAGGTCAGAAATACCCTCGTGTATATACGCTAAGCATCAGTACAGGCAAAAATGAGAGTACGGAAGCACGTGGTGCATTATACATTCCAACAGAATAGCACAATTATAAAGTTATCACCAGATGTGACAAATGTTATAAGAATATTACATCACCGATAGGCGCAAATGCGAGAATACAAGGAGATGTATAAGTGTAAACAGTACAAAAAGAGGCTCAGGTCATAACAGAAAAACTCTAGAGCCGAGCAGGGGGCCTAGAAGAATGGGCTCTGGACGGTCTGCCAGAGATCCACGCTACCGCTGCGCTTCTCAGGTTAGCAACTGGGAGAATCCACACGCTACAAGCTCTGAGACCTGGACATGAGGATCCAGAGGAGTCAGAACTCCCCAACGAGTGGTGATGCGAATGCCAAGTGGCATGCATAGGTAAGCACATGTGTATTATAAATTCGATTCATAAACATGTCTAGAAAATCGTGTTATGAGTACAAGCATACAGAAGCAAGTAGAGATATAGCAAGTGATATTAAGCAAGGATTACTCATGTTATAATAAGATAAAAGTAGGAGACTGGTGAGCAGGGTATGAGCAGCTAATATGATAATAATCATAAAACTAAAAATCCGATGTAAAACCGACAGAAGCAAACTCAGCAAAGCATACAACGGGCACATAGTGACATCTTTTATTATTATTACTCGTCCGACCCATATATCTAGGTATGTGTCCTGGTGTACATCTCAACACACATACATCCATATATGAGCAAGTCGAGTTTGGTTATTGGAAGCTGATGAAGAACTGATAGTTTATACTTATAGTAGTTCCTGTCCGCCTGGGACACAGCCATTTGGGGCCTGAAATCCCCCTAACACACATCTTATGGGGGCCTGAAATCCCTCTAACATGAATCGTCGGTTTAGTATTCCACTACTATAAGCAAGGCATCATACCGGCATCCATCACTTCCTCCATTCCCCATGTAGGTTGTCCTTTTTATAGCTTATTAAACATAATTATCAGATTACGAGAATGAGTAGGAACATAACTGATCATAACGGAAGTACATAACAGGCATGACAGGAGTCATAACAAGCATAACGGGAGTCCATAACAAGAGATCAAGTACTACAATCCCGTAATGTGATAATCATGAGTAGAGAGTTAATCATAACTGGTATCAGATTTTAACATGCCAATGACAAGTGTTCAGGTAAGTGACAAGTGATAAGTCATGTTATAACGGGGGGCAGGTGATAAGAGATAACATAACAGGAGTAGGTGTCAAGTAGTAGCATGTCGGGTGTCAGGTGATCATATCAGTTGTAAAGTGATACAAACAAGTGTTAGGTATTAGCATGTAGCTGACATGTGTCAAGTAATAGTATGTCAAGTGTTAACATAACAAGAATGTACATGGCAAGCGATAGAGTAATAGTTGAGCACAATCAAGTGGAGCTAAGCAAGCTGGAGGTATGGACAACAAACAGTGTGTAACACTAGAGCGCCAGGCGAAGTTACCGGGACGACTCGGATTAAAGTGCGAGTAGAAAATCCGGCAGCATCTCGCCTAGAGGAATCTAGTGGTAAAGTGCTGAGCGCTAAGCACGTCTACCAGGCAGAGCTGAAAGATCTAATGGTCTAAACACACTTCTCTTTCGAGGTAGTGAGCGAGAGAGTCTGGAGGCTAAAGTACGCTCGGGGTCTAAGCGCACTCTCGGTAGCTACCACGAAACCCATAAGGGTACAGGCCTGAAACCATTGGGTAGTCATCCTGGGAGTGGGCAGAAACCTTGAGTCGGTATAAGAGTACCTGCGATATTAGTATCACGCAAGCATGTTATATCGTGATAATAGCTAATCTACCATAGAGTAGAGAACCCGAAGGCTGAGTAGAGAGCCCGAAGGCTAAAGGGCCCATAGGCCAAGTATGAAGCCCGGAGACTAACGACCACGAAGCGTCGACTACGCATGGTGTAAAGCATTAAAAATAGCACATCACAAGTATGGTATATATGTAAGAGGTAAACTACCCTAATATAAGCATTTGTCACATAGATGTACATGTACAATCAAGGGCACTCAGCCATATACAAATACAGGGGCACGGCCCAATACAAAATATACATAAATTTATAATAAAATACAGTCGACCAACGAAGCGGGAAAAACCAAATGGAGGCGAGGACACTCGCCCAAATCTTTGGAAAAGCCAAAAACTCTGAAATTCTAGGAACTCGCGCATGCGTCATAAAATATAATAATTATATATATTTTAGAGAGAGAAAGAGAAGAGGAGAGAGAGAAGAGAGAGGAAGAGAGAGGAGAGAGAGAATCAGAAGAGAGAGGGAGCAGCAGCCCCCTCTCTAGGCATGGCCTGGCCGGAGGTTGGCCGAGGCTTGGGCGCCCGCGGCGTCCAGGGTGGCGCTGGTCGCCGCCGGAGAAGGGGGTGGCGCGCGGCCACCCCAAGGAGGGGGAGAAGGATGAGGTGTTGATGTTTTTTCTTAGTGGTGGTGAGTGAAAATGAAGATGGTGATGTTAATTTGGGTGGAGGTGGAGACACTAAAGAAGATGGGAAGAAGAGGAGGAGTAGGGTGTTGTAAAGGTGGAGTTGGAGTGGAGAAGATGGTGGTGGTGGTGGTTAATTTGAAGAAAATGATGAAGAAGAAGAAGGTGGAGTTGGTGGTGGTTTTGAGGAGGAAGAAGATGGAGATGGTTGATGTTATTGGAGATGAAGGAGAGGGAAAGAGATAGCCGGAGTTGGGGGGCCTTCCTCGCTGGCACTGGTGGCCAGAGGAGCTGGTGGTGGGGCTCGATTTTTGGGCGTCGGCCGATTGCAAAATGAAAGAGCAGGGAGAATTACCGTGTATCTTTGGGCAAACGGGTCGGGTCCATGAGGAGGAATGCGATGAAAGCTTTTCGGTGTTTTGTTTAGAAAGCTAAGAATGGTGTTAGTTTTTTAGTTGAAAAAGAGAATGGAGAGAAGGGAAATGATTAAAAGAAAAATTGAGAAGGCTTTGGAAAAGGTGATTTAAAAAACTTTAAAAGTGATTTGTTGTATTTAATATACTAAGAATGATCTGGGCTCACTATCTTACAACTCAACGATATGTTCTTCTCTTGAAAATCTTAATGCCTCAACTTGATCATAGGTAAAAACTCAAGCTTTAGTTTCAAAAGTTTTAAGCAAAACACATAAGATTGTTTGGAATAGTTTAATTCTTTTTCTTAAGAAATCTTCTTGAACTGAATGTTAAATCATCAAGTTTTAATTCAAGTATGAAATAAAAGCAAGTTCAAGTGATATTTTAAAAGAAGTAGAAGTTTAGAAATCCAAACCCATCCTCATGTGCCTTCAAGAACACTTTCAAAAAGAAAGGCATTCAAATGATTCCATTGGGTCTTTTACATCAAAGCCATTCAAAAACAAGAGGGATCGAAGATAGGGACGAAAGTGAGCCAAGAAAACAAGTTTAGCTACTCATGAAATAATACAAAACTCGACATGAAAATAACACAAAACATACCCGTGAATTGGAGTGGAAGAGGAGAAAGCTTGATCCTTTATTGATGTCACTTCAATTTTCAGATTACAATCACTCAATTCCTCTCTCTCACTGGTATTTCGACTAAACTACAAATTAAAGAACAGAGATACAACTTCTCTACATTATCTAAAAAAGAGCCTAAACCTTAAAAATGAGCAAGAAATTTAATCCTAGTCCTCGCTAAATTTTCAGTACAAAACCCTGCCTTTTATAGGCAAAAACTCAGAGGAAAGGGAGTGAGGAGATTAGTGGAACAAACGCTCCCCTTATCTCCACCAACAAGCCGCGGATCCGCGGCCTTGGCCACATCCAGGTGGAACGATGGTTGGCGTGGATATGGGCTTCCTTTTGTCTTGCTAGATTCACTATTGCAGCTCCCAGATTTGACGAAATGAACTTTGATTTGTTGGTTTCAACCGCTTGATTTGAGAAGATTCATTTCAACTGGTTTTCAACCTCTATGATTTGCCCAGATCTACCCTGATTCCCTGATTTCGAATTTATTCTGAATTAAATGGGCTTTTGGGCTCGTTTCTCTGGCCTATCCTTTAGCAATAGGCCTGCATTTTATAAAGAATAATATGACTTATTAATATGATTTATTTAGATAACAAGTATGGAAATGTGACAATATGTATGCAATATATGTGACCGATCACACCCCCACACTTACCTTTTGCTCGCCCTCAAGCAAAATATCAAAACTAATCTTAATCAATTATTAGACTACTTTCGCAGGTCACTCGATTGCACTGAACATGTGCAACAAGCCGTTAAACATCTAGGTTACCCCTAGAGGACGAGTTTTGTCTCGTGAGGGTTTTCAGTAGATTGCACCCACAAAATCCATAAAGAAGGAGAAAAAAGTTAGTATTTTCGAAAAACATTTTGAAAAGAGAAAATATTTGAAGCATATTTGTGAGAATTTAAGTAACCTATAAGTTATAGGAATATCAAAATTTTCACTCCTAAACTTAGTCTCTTTTCAAAAACATGTCATCAATCAAAGTAAGGAGTCAAATTGTGTTTCTCATCTAGTCTATTACTTTACCCTGGGTCATATGCACTATCGTGACTGTGAACTTTGACTAAAAATTCTTTAGCATTAACTCCTATTCCTTCTTTATATTTATTGTTGGTGGTATTTATTCCTCAATTCCATTAGGCTTTCTAATCTGCCCATGTAACGAGCCTTTAGTCGATGACACCCAAACCGGACAGTTTTAGGGCACCAGGTGAGAAAACACCCCTAAGGACTTAAACACTCGAGCAGCCAAGGCCACGAAATCAAGGTTTTTATTTATAAAATGTATCCCTTTTAGGCGTGAATACTTATACTTCATGATGCACAAATACCCAGCTTAATCAGAGGATTTATATATATATATATATATATATATATATATATATATATATATATATATATAAACTTATCTAATTATCTTTTGCATAAATACCAAGGCTTACTTAGGCCAAAGCACCTAGCTAATCGATAATTAGATTTGTTTATTATTTTTTTATACATATATAGTTTTTTTTATAAGGCATAAGAGTCTTTGCTTTTGAACCCTAAGTGTGTAAGTGTATAAAGTGTGCATATTTCATTAAGATAAAGATCAAGACTAAATTACTTTCACAAATTTTCTTCCTAACCCTAAAAATCAAATAAGTCATCTGACTTTGACTAAGTGTAAGAAATCCTTATTATGATTTTCCTATTCCTTAAAATTGACTTAATTTCTTACAAAAAATATATCAAAATATTGTTCTTACCTTTCAAAAAGTTTTTTATATATATTATATTTTCTTTTTCTTTTTTATATTAGTCATGTTAGAACCCTCCCCCACACTTATCTCATGCATTGTCCCCAATTATGAAAGAAATGTATAAATGCATGAAATGAAATGTAAAAGAGGTACATATATTATACAAAAATATGTACAACATCAAGTTTCTCCCACACCTAGAACTTTTTTCGGTCTCATCCCATCATTTCAATGGGTCCTCTTTATAGGGCATAGTAGGAAGGCCAATTTTTTGTCATTTTAGCTCTCTTTCTCCCCTGTCTCACCTTCTTTTGGCGTTTCTTCCTCATATTACTACATTCATTATTCAAAAATTGATCTCCACCACATTTCTCAGTTAGAACTTCTTCATTATGAATGCCTAAGAATTCTAACTTAGTTCCATATATCTCCTCAAAGCTTAGGTCAATACTTTCCCCTGGAGATGTGTAATTAACTAAAATATCCCTAGTTGGTTCATCCAAACACATGAGTCCTTCTTTGAAGAGCTTTTAAAAGAGTATGTCAATCAGAGGTTCTTGAATTATATTCTCATGCGATATATTATTGGTTGGCTCATCGAAAGTGAAGATATTCAAATCAAATTTCTCTTTTTTAAAGGGTACTCTAACATTAGGTTCTCCGACATATGCCTTCTCATCAAGATAATCACATTCATTCTTAAATAATTCATTAAGAAATAGCGACTCATTCTCTATACCTTCACTCTCTTCATCACAATTGTTTTCAACAAAGTTTACCTCAAATGTTTGGTCTCTTATCTTACGAGGTTGTTTTTCTAGTTGAAGGCATTGATTTCTCTAGTCATGTCCCCAAAGGTTAATCTCATAGACCCATTCCTACAATTGATAATAGCATTAGCAGTAGTAAGGAATGGGCGCCCTACGATAACAAGAGTTTGAGCCCTAGAATTAGACATAGGTGGTGTCTCAAGAACTATGAAATCAACTGGATAGATAAACTCTCCGACCCGGATAAGGACATCATTAATTTTTCCCTTTGAAACTTTCAAAGAACAGTCAACCAGTTGGATAGTGACTCGAGTTGGACTAAGATTGCCCAACCTGAGTTGTTGATAAACTGAGAATGGAAGCAGGTTGATACTTGCTCCCAAATCAAGAAGTGCATGACTAATCTTGGCTTGTCCTATAGTGCAGGAATTGGTGGGACAACCCGGATCCTTGTACTTAACAGGGATCAGAACCGATAGTAGCTCACTAATGTTAGTGGCTAAGAAGACTTTCTTGGACATATTAGTCTTTCTCTTCGTGGTGCACATGTCCTTAAGAAATTTTGCATAGGATGGGATTTGTTGGATGGCATCAAGGAGTGGCCCATTTATCTTAACTTGATTAAATATCTCAATTATCTTATCAATGTGTGGATTTTTCTTCTTGTTCTTTAGCCTATTAGAAAATGGTACTATAGGCTTGTACACCTGACCGGTTGACTTATCTGTTTTAGATTCGTCAGATTTGGAAAGCTTGGGACTGGATGAGGTGGATGCTGGAGTGTGATTGTGGGAACTGGGATTGGGTGGTGTTGACACTTGGTTATCAACTTTCTTTTTCGACCTCAATGTATGAACAGCATTACATTAATTCAATGATTGATCCTCAACCAAATGAGCTTGTTGTGAATTCCTAGGATTCATAATTGGTTGACTGGGCAAGGTACCTTTTTGCCTCTCATGTTGTAGATTGGTTAAGTGGCTCATTTGACCCTTTAACCTCTGTATTATTTGCATGAGGGAATCTTGATTCTTCATGTACCTTTTCATATTTCTCTCAAAGTCAGTCATTCTCCTTTCAAGCTGAGGATTCTGAAAGGAGGGTTGTGGAGCTTGGTTGGAAAAATTTTGTTAATAATGTGAAAAATTGTTGGAAGAATTGTGTGGGTGATTTGGAAAGTTGGGTTGATGATTGAAAGAATTATTGGAATGATGGAAGTGGCTTGCATGGTTTGACCGTGGGTGATCATTATTTTGTTGGCTCCATGAGAAATTTGGGTGATTTCTCCAGTCAGGATTGTACGTTGGAGCGTAAGGATCATTATTCGGCCTTGAAAAGGCCGCATTCATCGATTCAAAAAGGAGTTGTTGAGCTTGAAATATAGGACACTCCTCAAACACATGATTCAAGGCTGAAAGTAAGTACAACCCGATGTTGGAAATTAGTTCGGGCTGACTTGATTGACTGGACTTGGTTCCTTAGTTTCTAAAGCTTTCAGTCTTCTCGCTAGGTTAGCTAACTTAGCCTCGTTAGCTATGGATGATTCAATTGAATAGAGACCTCCTTTTGAAGAGATAGAGTTTAGATTCCTAGAGGTTTCACTACCCATTGGATGATCTTTTTAGCTAGGTTTTCATATAAATCTTATCCTTCATTTTCATCCTTCTGCAAGAATCCCCTTGGCACATGCTTTCTAAGAGGGTTTTGGTAGAATTGTCTAAACCGTCATAAAGAATTTGACATTGTCTCCATTTCTCTATTCCATGATGAGGGCATTGGACAAGGAGGTCTTTAAAACGTTCAAAGTACCTCCAAAACGGTTCACTAGGCTCTTACTTGAATTGCATGATATTTTTCCTAACGAGAGCGGTCTTATGAATTGGATAGAATTTCTTCAAGAAGACCTTGATGAAACCATCCCAGGATGTGATAGAGCCAGCCGCTAAGCTTTAGAGCCTTTTCTTGGCTAAGTCCTTAAGTGCAAATGGGATAAATCTCAACCTAATAGCATCATCTGTAAGGTATGGGATTTTCATCATTAAGCATATTTCCTCAAATTCTCTTATGAAAAAATAAGCATCTTCGGAGTCTAAGCCATGGAACTTAGGGAGTATGTTGATGAACTGTGGCTTAAGCTCAAAGTTGTGTTCACCAATCGATGGAAGTTGGATGCAGGATGGAAGTGAGGTTCTAATGGGATAGAACCTATCCTGCAAAGATGTCGGTTGGGCTATAACCGAATCTGGTCTTGGTTCGAACTTGGGTGATGATGTGTTTCCAGTTAACCTAGATGAATTCGGGTCTCTTGACCATACTTGCATACACAAACACAATCACAAACAAGTTTACCAGTAGTCAACAAAAGTAAACAACCAAGCCTAGTCTAAGGTAACCTTGACGTAGACAACTCCTAACTGGTTGATTGTCCACAGGAGGTATAATGCAGACTTTGACCACAAGCTAATCAGCCAGGTCAGGGCAAGATTGGTGGGAGATATCCGCACAAAAGCGACGGGCCTAATTAAGCCAAGCCACCAGCCTTCGGAGTTTCGACCCTCAATCCCTTTCCTAGACACTGATTTGGCAGAGTCAAATTCTAACACCTTTCCCCTTAGGATAATCTCCTAGTGAGTTCGAGATGTCTCTAAGGCCAACGTCTATCAAATTTTACTTAGGCTTAGGTTGTGCATGCTTGGAGATGGTTTGTGAGCTAAGAAAGGGTAATGACTTCCCACCTTATCTTGATTTGGGTTTTGCCCTTAGAGTTAATTGTGCAAAGTGTGCAAGATATAGAAAAGTAACATTCAAAAGCAAACATCACCCAAGAATGTTTCCTAAACTATATGCTATGCATACATACCTTATCTCCAGCTATCTTCAACAGTAATTGTAAAGTAAACGTAATTAGACAAATGCCTAGAATGCAAGTCTAAACGATTTTTAAGCAATTAACAATCACTCAGATACTGTTGGATTAAAACAGGGATTGTGAATAGCAGATATAGTAAGAATAATAAACACAAAAACTTCATTTTTGCAAGCAATATGTCTTGCAAAAAAAGTTTTAGTAGTCCAACAAAAATTTCAAACTTGCGCTGCAATTTCTTGAAATTCTGTTTCCTACTTTCGAGAGTAGGGGCACAGAATAGCAAGTCTTCTTCTCCAAAGCTTGAATACTAGATCTGAATCTTGACGTCCCTGAAACAAGACACCAAACCTGTTACTAAACAAATACACCGTTCCCTCCCTGGCAACGGCGCCAAAATTGATTGCAAAGTGAAAGAGCAGGGAGAATTACCGTGTAGCTTCGGGCTAACGGGTCGTGTCCACGAGGAGGAATGTGATGAAAGCTTTTCAGTGTTTTGTTTAGAAAGCTAAGAATGGTGCTAGTTTTTTAGTTGAAAAAGAGAATGGAGAGAAGGGAAATGATTAAAAGAAAAATTGTAAACTTGGAGAAGGCTTGGGAAAGGTGATTTAAAAAACTTTTAAAAGTGATTTGTTATTTTTAATATACTAAGAAAATCTGGGCTCACTATCTTACCACTCAACGATATGTTCTTCTCTTGAAAATCTTAATGCCTCAACTTGATCATAGGCAAAAACTCAAGCTTTTGTTTCAAAAGTTTTAAGCAAAACACATAAGATTGTTTGGAATAGTTTAATTCTTTTTCTTAAGAAATCCTCTTGAACTGAATGTTAAATCATCAAGTGTTAATTCAAGTATGAAATAAAAGCAAGTTCAAGTGATATTTTAAAAGAAGTAGAAGTTTAGAAATCCAAACTCATCCTCATGTGCCTTCAAGAACACTTTCAAAAAGAAAGGCTTAGTTTAGGCATGTAAATGATTCCATTGGGTCTTTTACATCAAAGCCATTCAAAAACAAGAGGGATCGAAGAGAGGGATGAAAGTGAGCCCAAAAAATAAGTTTAGCTACTCATGAATAATACAAAACTAGACATGAAAATAACACAAAATATACCCGTGAATTGGAGTGGAAGAGGAGAAAGCTTGATCCTTTATAATGTCACTTCAATTTTCAGATTACAATCATTCAATTCCTCTCTCTCATTGGTATTTGGACTAAACTACTGTTTTCCATAGATTTTGCAAAAGGGAAAACTTACAAAAAAGGGGTCGAGGAGCTAAATTATAAGTATTCTAAAAAGATTACAAGTAGATCTCCTCTGAGATTCTGGAGAAGTGTGCCGATAGGAGTCTGGTCAGCGCGCGACCACTTTGTCCCTTGACGATGCGCTTGATGGGATTCCCTTCTCGCCTGGTTCGGGGAACCAGAGAACAGAAGATTGGTAGAACCCTCTTGTTACTTCTCAAACTTTCTCCACTTGGGAATTCCTTCTCGCCTGGTTCCACAGATTTCTTGAGAGGAAGATCTTAGGGTATCAACACCCTGATTAGAGAAGCAGTTCTCTGAATTCTTAAAAGTAAGAGAATAGATCTCTATTTAACTGTCTCTCTCTGTGAGCGTGTGTTCTCTCTTGTGCCTCTTGTGGCTATTTATAGGGAGAGCAAGGGTATAATTGTCCTTTGAAAATCTGGAAACAGATTGAGTCAATCTGTTTAAATCTAGAAAGCAGCCTTGCTGCGAGGCTAGAATCAGCTTCTGTGAAGCTTGGAATAGCAGGTAGCGTCAATCTCCTGATCTGTTTTGATTCTTTCTAAATAATTGAAAGATCTCCCCTAATCTTCTTACTTGTTTTAAGAGAGTTAAGAGATTATGGCAAGCAACTACCAAATTTGATCTCAGATTTGATCTTGATTAGATTTGATCTTGAAGATTTGATCTCATCTGGAGATTTGATTGGTCAAAGGTTGGCCATAACAGACCCGCAGTGGAGCTGCCGCGTCGAGCTCGCAGCGGAGCTGGAATGAGCCTCTGGCGAAGTCAGAAGAAAGCTCTTCAGCGGAGCTGGATAAACATCTGTGGCAAAGCTACCAACCATCCTTCTGCGCGGTCGCGTGTGGCTTCGAGCGAAGGTAACTCTCTACGGAGTTAACTGAACACTTCAGGCGAAGCTGTAAGTTAGCTCACTGATAGAGCTTTGAACGGCTTCATGATGAAGTTGGGCAAACTTAGCCTCTCAGGCGAGGCTATCCCCTCGGAGATGGGTACAGAACTGATCGTCAGCTTATCTGTCACTTGTCTTTTGTAAATGTCAACAAGTTTAGATATTGTTCAGGCCAGTAAGAATCTTATCTTTTTTAAAGTGTCAACAAGACCCCCTTCAAAGTTTTGAAAGTCTGCAATGGAATGGTTCAGGCTTCGAAATACTTTGAATTGTTTTGATTGATGGTATGTGAAGTACGAACGTCGCCATGGTGGTTGAGTTCAGCTTCGCTTTCAATCCTGCTTCTAGATTGGAATAAGTTCGCTGAGGAATCGTGTAGATTCGCGATTCTGAGTAGCTTCACGTCTGGATAGCTCTGCGTTCGAGCCTCCCAGAGTAGATTCGCTTCAAATTGGTCTTGGAACGTCGTTCCTTTCTCGAGGCCAACTGCCTTTTGGCTAGTATCGAGAAGGACTGCCCCTTCTTCAAGGAAAATCATTGCTTCTGCATACATTTTCGAGGGAGACTATTCCCTTTCTCAAGGCTCAATAAATGCCTTAAATTCGCTCGCGCTTCTAAGCTTGAGCAGTGGCGGTGCGACCAGGCCATGAGGCCTATAAATAGGACACTTGAGGTCCTCTGCAGAGAAGCAGTCTGCTCATGACTTCTCCTGGTTGTTCAGAGAAGTATACTCAGACCTCTGAAATAGTGGGGGTGCCCACTCTGGTCATTAACCGACCAAGAACTGGTGAGTCTCGGTCATCCAGAGATTTTACCAATGAACTAATGATTTTAAGGAGTTTATCTCCCTTAATTAGCTTTATCAGCTGCCTCAGGGATTGATTTCCCTTGTTCCTCATTTTGTATCTGACTGATCTGAAAAGAAGGGTTTCAGCCTATTTCCCAACTTCCTGGCGAAGCTATCATTTTCACTTGATTAAAGAAAGATCATTGCATGCTTGCCCGCTAAGTTCGTCACACAGGCAAGAATTGGGGGCTTAGTCTCTGCAAGGTTGAGCCAGTCTTGCCATATAGGTGGGGTCAAGACTGCATCCCTCTGGATCAGTCTGGCTTAGCCATATCGGCGAGGTTAGGACTTAGCTCTTTTTGATGCTCCTTCAGTATAACTGTCTTAGGCGGCGCTAAGACTTGGTTTATGCTGAGCTAGCCCATCATCACTGCGCAAGCGAGGCTATCTTCTGCTTAACTGACATCCATCCTTAAAGTGCAACTGGATCGGATATAAATTGTTTCGCCTAAAGAATTTGACTTAGCGTATCATGCTTGCATTTTTTTTTTGCTTTACTGCTAACCTGCATCCCATCTTGCATTGCAGTGAATTGTGTTTGCCAGTCTTTCATCTTAATGAAAGAGACCAAAAACTTGTCTCTTGATTTTTCTGTTGAAATTTTAATCCTAAGCAGGAGAAACAAACTGGGGCAGCTGATGCGTCTTCCCTGAAGAGGTTGGCAGTTGCTTATCCGAGATGATCTACTTCGAGAAGGGGCTGGTAGCCGCTTATCCGAGATGATCCACTTCGGGAAAGCAGACGTCACTTGTAAGGTCTCGGATCCTTTCTCTAGCAATTTTCATCAAAGAAGATCCGGCTTTCTGGTGGCAACCGGTCCTTTGCCAATTTTTATTAAAGAAGATCCGGCTTCTTGATGGCAAATTCTGCCATAATGCGAAGGATTACAGCCTTGTGCAGGAGGAAGGCCTTTCGTGTCCAGTTAGTTTGGCTTGGAAGTAGATAGGACCACTTGTATCCCTTTGAAGCAAATGATTCTGTTGTAAGAAACATAACCTTGATATAGCAGTATCAATGTATCTTCCCTTTTGAATCAATAAAAGTTTATTTCGTGATGTTCTGCTTTGTTTTTTCTCCTTTTTGACTCGAGAACACTTGAAGTGGACCAGCTTTAGTAAGTCCTTTCCTTAGAAGGAATTAGGAGCTCTCAACGGAGCTAAACTTCTGGCGAAGTTGGAGACCGATTTCCAAATAAGTCAAGAACCAGCTTCTGGCGAAGCTAGCACAGAATTTCCGCGAAGCTAAAGATGTGCTTTTAGCGGAGCTAAAGCATGTTTCTCAGCAAAGTTATTCAAGCATCGCGTTAAGTCAACGCTGGACTCTCGGCGGAGTTAGCCCTTAGTGGGACTGAAATAACACTTCTTGGGAAGGCGCTTTAGGCGCCGCTTCAAATTAATTTGAAACGACTGCCTGTGCTCCTTTTGAGGAGGCGACATTTAGGCAATCATTAGCCTATAAAAGCCTAATCGGGCTGAAAGAGAAGGCACCACTTCTCTTTGAATTTTTAGAGAACTCTGACTCTCCTCTTCTTTTTCCTCCTTCGTTTGAGAATTTAAGAACTTTAGTTCTCCAGTGGCTCCCAAAAGACGAGCAGGAAAAGAGGTAGCAACCTCTACGATGGAGGGTCCTTCTCCTCCTCCGGTCATCGAACGACCTATCACGGGTAGGGATCTTTCCCTTTCAATTAGAGATTTTCATCTCTCTTTTAAAGTCGATTTCTGGCTATCTTCCGAGGAATCCAGAGCGATCAATCATGATCTAGTGAGCTTAGAGAGTTTAATTCCTGAATTTCCCTCGATTTCTTGATTGGGAATTTTTTTTTAAGAACTGAAGAGTTTCTTCTCCAAGCTTCCGAGCGAAGCTATCCCTTAGGCGGTTCACATCCTATTGAATGATAGGGTGCGAAGTTAAGCTTTGGAGTGTAACTGAAAAAGAACTTAATGCCCTTAAAACAAATTTTAGGCAATAGTATCCTTCTGACGAAGTTAGCCCCTAGGGCTTCGTCGCGTTTCGTTATTCGAGGTCAAGTTTCCAGAGCGAAGCTAACACTTAGATATTTTCCTACCTTCTGCCTTCGTGTGGGGACTGATGCAGCCGTCAAGACGATTGAGGCGACATCATTTTTTGGTAGTGTTTTGACCTTTTGACACCTGCTATTATTATGCCTTGCTTAAACAAAGTCTTGCTGTAGGTGTTCCACCTCTGGGTGCATCGACTTCAAGAGAGCCGATCCATCTTCTTGAGGGAACCAGGGGTGAAATAAGTGCTTCGACCGCGGCAGATGCTGCTGAGTTGGATGCCTTGTATCATGGGTTGCCCTCTTATCAGCCTGTACCAGCTAGAGGAAATAAAATTGAGGGAACGGTAGTCACGGAACCAACCTCACTTCCAACTATATCGGTGAGTGAGATGCCATCGGTTTTGCCAGTGTCGCCTATCTTGCCAAGCGTGGAGCTGAAGGTGATTACCAGTCCTACTTCTCTAACATTGGTGGTTGAGCCAGCCCTCCCAGAAATAGTCACTAGTCCTACCTCAGTTATGGCTGGTGTACTGGTCTCGATGAGGACTTCTCCGAGATCACGGACGACCCCTCGTGTTGCTCCAGCCAGTGCTTATACTATTCCTTTCATAGTAGTGTCAATAAAGCCAGTGGAAACTCTGTCTTCAGGGGCTGCTCGTTTGCTGGGAGTAAGTGAGGCCGAGAACGAATTCGTGGCTGAGTTAATCGACAGCTTTATAAGAGCTTGAAGCGATCCATTGCTTTGGTCTTGAAGGGCTCGACTACCTCGTTCTCTGCTTCAAAGGTGGTCCTTTCCCGAAGCATTGATAGCATTCGGACTTTGGAGGTGATGACCAGACTGCTACGTTGGAGCTTCTGGTGGACAGACTTGAGAGGGATGTGGATGAATGGCGCCATCTTAGCCATTCAAATCTGGAGTCTTCAATTGACGAACAGCTTGCGCATCTTGTTGGTTAGATGCATGAAGCTCATCTTGTGCTCAAGAAGCTGCTAAGGCCATTTCTTCTGATTTGAAATCCTTGGAGACAAGGAAAGTAGAGCTCGGGGATGCCATAGACGCTTCTAGCAGTGCTCTTCTTGACGCTGAGGATAAAATTAAAAAGGCCAGAAAAATGATCAGGAAGGCTAATCTCCTTATGTCCAAGGCTGAACCAGTGCGTCTTGAAGAGACTGCCCGACTTGACCAGCTTAAGGCCTAGAATGATGAAGTCTTGTGGCAGGAGCTAGCACAGAGGGCAACCTTGGTTGAAATTGAAGCTCTCTTGGCCCAGACGGCAAGCTTTAATGAGGCCGAGTTGAGGTCGCAGGTGCTTATCAGGGCTACTGAAGAGAGGAAGACTAGGCTGGCCACTCTTGAAGAACGGATCAAGTCCTATGAAGCACCATCATAGCTTGTAATATGTGCATTCATGTATCCCTCTTTTGGAATCAATAAAAAAAATGATTTTATATTGACTCCTCTATTGTATTTTCAATTCGTTTTATCTTCTGAACACTTGCTTTCGAGTTGTATTGCAGCCATTTGTGAAAATAGTCCTTACTGGACTAAAGGATGTGACCTGGCTATCTGCGGGTTCAGAGGTCGCAATCATATAACCGATTAAAATGCCACCAAGCTTAAAATTTCGTCATATGATGACAAAGAAATAGGTCTTGCCGGACTGAAAGATGAGACTTGTCTATCTGCCGGTTTAGAGGTCGCAATGACGTAACCGATTGAGAAGCTACTAAGCTCAAAATTTTGTCATATGATGACAAAGAAATAGTCCTTGCCGGACTGAAAGACGAGACTTGGCTATCTGCCAGTTCAGAGGTCGCAATGACGTAACCGATTGAGAAGCCACCAAGCTCAAAATTTTGTCATATGATGACAAAGAAAAAGTCCTTGCCGGACTGAAAGACGAGACTTGGCTATCTGCCGGTTCAGAGGTCACAATGACGTAACTGATTGAGAAGCCACCAAACTCAAAATTTTGTCATATGATGACAAAGAAATAGTCCTTACCGGACTGAAAGACGAGACTTGGCTATCTACCGTTCAGAGGTCGCAATAACGTAACCGATTGAGAAGCCACCTAGCTCAAAATTTTGTCATATGATGACAAAGAAATAGCCCTTCCCGGACTGAAAGATGAGACTTGGCTATCTGCCGGTTTAGAGGTCGCAATGATGTAACCAATTGAGAAGCCACCAAGCTCAAAATTTTATCATATGATGACAAAGAAATAGCCCTTGCCGGACTGAAAGACGAGACTTGGCTATCTGCCGGTTCAGAGGTCGCAATGACGTAACCGATTGAGAAGCCACCAAGGTCAAAATTTTGTCATATGATGACAAAGAAATAGCCCCTGTCGGACTGAAAGACGAGACTTGACTATCTGCCGGTTCAGAGGTCGCAATGACGTAACCGATTGAGAAGCCACCAAGCTCAAAATTTTATCATATGATGACAAAGAAATAGTCCTTGCCGGACTGAAAGATGAGACTTGGCTATCTGTCGGTTCAGAGGTCGCAATGATGTAACCGATTGAGAAGCCACTAAGATCAAAATTTTGTCATATGATGACAAAGAAATAGTCCTTGCCGGACTGAAAGACAAGACTTGGCTATCTGCCGGTTCAAAGGTCGCAATGACGTAACCGATTGAGAAGCCACCAAGCTTAAAATTTTGTCATATGATGACAAAGAAATAGTCCTAGCCAAACTGAAAGACGAGACTTGGCTATCTACCGGTTCAGAGGTCGCAATGACGTAACCGTTTGAGAATCCACCAAGCTTAAAATTTTGTCATATGATGACAAAGAAATAGTCCTTGCCGGACTGAAAGATGAGACTTGGCTATCTGCCGGTTCAGAGGTTGCAATGACGTAACGATTGAGAAGCTGTCAAGCTCAAAATTTTGTCATATGATGACAAAGAAATAGCCCTTGCCGGACTGAAAGATGAGACTTGGCTATCTGCCGGTTTAGAGGTCGCAATGACGTAACCGATTGAGAAGCCACCAAGCTCAAAATTTGTCATATGATGACAAAGAAATAGCCCTTGCCGGACTGAAAGACGAGACTTGGCTATCTGCCGGTTCAGAGGTCGCAATGACGTAACCGATTGAGAAGCCACCAAGCTCAAAATTTTGTCATATGATGACAAAGAAATAGCCCTTGTCGGACTGAAAGACGAGACTTGACTATCTGCCGGTTCAGTGGTCGCAATGACGTAACCGATTGAGAAGCCACCAAGCTCAAAATTTTTTCATATGATGACAAAGAAATAGTCCTTGCTGGACTGAAAGATGAGACTTGGCTATCTGTCGGTTCAGAGGTCGCAATGATGTAACCGATTGAGAGGCCACTAAGATCAAAATTTTGTCATATGATGACAAAGAAATAGTCCTTGCCGGACTGAAAGACGAGACTTGGCCATCTGCCGGTTCAGAGATCGCAATGACGTAACCGATTGAGAAGCCACCAAGCTTAAAATTTTATCATATGATGACAAAGAACTAGTCCTTGCTAGACTGAAAGACGAGACCTGGCTATCTGCCGGTTCAGAGGTCGCAATGACGTAACCGTTTGAGAAGCCACCAAGCTTAAAATTTTGTCATATGATGACAAAGAAATAGTCCTTGCCGGACTGAAAGATGAGACTTGGCTATCTGCCGGTTCAGAGGTCGCATTGACGTAACCAATTGAGAAGCTGTCAAGCTCAAAATTTTGTCATATGATGACAAAGAAATAGTCCTTGCCAGACTGAAAGATGAGACTTGGCTATCTTCCGGTTCAGAGGTCGTAATGACGTAACCGATTGAGAAGCCACCAAGCTCAAAATTTTATCATATGATGACAAAGAAATAGCCCTTATCGGACTGAAAGATGAGACTTGGCTATCTGTCAGTTCAGAGGTCGTAATGACGTAACCGATTGAGAAGCCACCAAGCTCAAATTTTGATGGGATTTGGAAGGAATTGTCAAAGGTATATTGTTAACGTGACAACCCGAAAAGTCCACCAAAAAAAACTGAGTGGGACTCAGGAACTTGCTGGGGAGCTAGGAAATGAACTCCATAGAAGATCATATGTCAGAGGTGTAATGTTAACGTGACAAAAAGAACTTCATAGGAATTTGGAAAGCGATTTGTTAGAGGTGTAATGTTAACTTGACAAAAAGATATGCCAGAGGTATAATGTTAAACAAGGCATGGAAAGGTCTCGTTCTCACTGAGAAAAATAAGGAGATCATTGTCATAGGTTTAATGTTAACTTAACAGCGAAATGGATGCCAGAAGTGTAGTGTTAAACATAGCATGAAAATGTCTCGTTCTTATTGAGAGAAACGAGGAGATCACTATCATAGGTTAATGTTAACTTAATAGCGAAATGGATGCCAGAGGTGTAGTGTTAAACATAACATGAAAAGGTCTCGTTCTTAGTGAAAGAAACGAGGAGATCACTGTCATAGGTTTAATGTTAACCTAACAGCGAAATGGATGCCAGAGATGTAGTGTTAAACATAACATGAAAAGGTCTCGTTCTTATTGAGAGAAACGAGGAGATCACTGTTATAGGTTTAATATTAACTTAACAGCGAAATGGATGGAAAGATATTTATATGTGGTCTTACCATTCCATGGATGAGAATTGGTAAGTGATTTTGGAGAGAGAATCAAATGGGAACAGGTCCCTTAGGATTTTTAGCAAATCCTCAGCTGTCAACGGGTTTGATATGCCTTTACCAACTACCGTTTGAGTCGGCTAGCCATGCTATTCCCCTCAGCATGATGAGTTGTCGAGGACTTATGTTGGGCTTAAAGGCCAACATTTTCCTCTATCCTTAACCGTTAAAGGTGTTGGATCATTTGGTTAGTACATATGTACCTTGATTCTTTTTTGAGACAACCAGTGTATGATCAGCTTCCTACTGGTTTATGGTTGTATGATCTCGTTTAGAGGAAGAGAGGGGCGCTCCTTCTGCATATCTGGATTTGGAGGTCTTAATCAGAGGTGTAATGTTAACTTGATCATGAGAAGGATCCTTAATTAAGGATAATACTTCTTTAAGAATTTGCCATTGGTCGGCATCATGAGTAAATCACCATCTGAAGTCATAAGGCGATATGCTCCGTTTAAATAGACTGTTTCTATTACAAACGGTCCCTCCCATTTGGGCTGAAATTTGCCTTTGGTTTTGTGAGTCATGATCATTAGTCGTCAGACGGCTAAAACCAAATCTCCTTTCTGGAAGACTCTTTGTTTGACCTTCTTATTGAAGGCTTTTGAGATCCGAGCATGATACAACTCAATATGCTGCTGAGCTTATAACCGCTTCTCATCTAGGGCTTCGAGTTCTTGCAGACGCAACCGATCATTGTCCTCTGATGTGATCTTAGTCATTAAAGCGATGCGCAATGACAGCATCTGGATTTCTAACGGTATGACTGCTTCACACCCGTATACCAGGAAAAAAGGCGTATTACCTGTCGGGGTCCGAATCGTGGTTCGGTAGGCCCAAAGACATTCACCAAGCTTTTCATTCTAATCTCGCTTATTCGAGGAGACAAACTTTTTGAGTAACTTGATGATCGTCTTGTTGAATGCTTCACCAAGCCATTAGCGACGGGATTATAGGCAGTTGAAGCCACATTCTGAATTTGGTATTTATCGCAGAATCTGTAAAATACCTGGCTTATGAATTGGGGACCGTTATCATAGATGACCCGCCTAGGGACACCAAATCGATGGATGACATGGTGTTTGATGAAATTAACCACGTTAGAGGTTTTGACTTCAACCAGTGGTATGACTTCCGCCCACTTTGAAAGTAATCGGTTATTGCCAGGATAAACCGGTATCCTTTGTCGAAGAGGGGTTGATTGGCTCTACGACATCAATTCCCCATGCTTTAAATGGCCATGAAGCAATAGTTGGGTGGAGCAACTCCGGAGGCTGGTGTATGAAGTCTGCATGAATTTGGAATGTTTTACACCTTCGTGCATATTGGATGGCGTCGGCTATCATGGTTGGCCAATAATATCCAAGCCTGTGCAATCGATCTTTAAGTTTGGACCTGGTTGATGGGCTCGGCATATGCCGTCGTGTGCTTCTTTAAGCACTTCCTGCGCCTCTGAATTAGAAAGGTAACGGAGGAGGACACCGTCATATGAATGACGGTAAAGTGTCTTTAGAGTCGGATCATAGTAAAAACGAAGAGACCTTCGTCTGATAGATGCCGCTTCTTTAGGATTGTCTGGCAGCACACCGTGTAGAGCATAGTTGATGAAAGAAAATCGCCAATCTCTCGGCTCAAGATCCGTCAAGATATTATAAACCACTCTGGTTCTCAACATATGTTTAGAGCAGACAAGGTATCGAGTCGCCACTGTAAGGTGATCTTCAAGGTAGCATATCCCCATTCCGTGGGCGAGCTGAAGACCAATGAGTAGAGAATTATATTCCGCTATATTGTTGGAGCATGATTCCGTCAGAGAAAATGCTCTAGGAAGGACGTGATTTTGTGGAGAGATAAACACAACCCCCACGCCGGCAATGATCCTGCCTTTAGGGCCTATTCGTGATGCTCCATCGAAGAACATCTGCCATACTTCATCTTCTGAAGTTATATTAGATTCAAAGACTTCATCTGGAATGTCTTCATGAAGTTTTGAGTATTCTGGAACTGGATGAGTAGCCAAGAACTCTGCGAGGGCCTAGCCTTTAACCGCCTTTTGAGGGATAAAGAGCATGTCGTATTGAGACAAAAGAAGCGCCCATTTAGCTAATCTTGAGTTCAATGATCTTGGCTTCGTCATGAGAAGACGCAAAGGATTCACTCTGAAAATGACATGTATGGTTTGGCCGAACAAATAATGTCATGTCTTCTGAACGGCAAAGACAAGAGCTAAGCACTCCTTCTCAATAGGATTATAGCGAGATTCCGCCCCTATCAGAGTCCTACTCAGATAATAAGTAGCCTTTTCGTGACCATTGTCGTCTTTTTGAGCAAGCAGGGCACCAAGAGAATGGTCCATAGCTTTCACATAAAGTAAGAATGGTTTCCCTGTTGTGGGAGCTACCAAGACTGGAGGTTTTGTGAGATATCTCTTGATATCCTCATAAGCTTTCTGACAAGCTTGATCCCATACAAAGGAAACACCCTTTTTCATAAGTCGGGTAAACGGTTGACAGCGGCCTGAGAGATTTGCGATGAATCTTCTAATATAAGCCAGTCTACCTTGCAAGCCTCTAAGCTCTTTGAGATTCCGAGGTGGATGCATGTTCTGAATGGCTTTGACTTTGTCTGGGTCAAGATGAATTCCTTTTGATGTAACAATAAACCCAAGAAACTTACCACTTGAAACCCCCAAGAAAGATTTTGTCGGATTCATCTTCAGTTGGTGAGCCCGCATTATGTCGAACATCATTCTCAAGTCATGAAGATGGTCATTCTTATTGCGGCTTTTGACAGCAATGTCGTCGACATAGCATTCTACCGTTTTTTGGAGATGATCGTGGAAGATTGTGTTCATTACCCGCTGATAGGTTGCTCCGGCGTTCTTCAGTCCGAAGGGCATCACAGTGTAGCAGTGTACCCCCAATGGTGTTCGGAACAAAGTATGCTTCTTGTCGTCGGGATACATCTTAATCTGATTGTACCCTGAAAAGCCGTCAATGAAAGGCATTCTTTTGAATCCACAGGTATTGTCAATCATAACATCGATGATGGGCAGTGGGAATTCGTCTTTAGGATAAGCCGTATTGAGATCCCGGTAGTCGATGCAGATCCGTATTTTCCCATTTTTCTTAAGGACGGGAACGATATTAGCAACCCAATCGAGATGCTGTTCCTCCCGTATGAAGCCACATGCAATGAGCTTATGAACTTCGACTTCAATAGCCTCCATAATGTTCAGACGAAACCGACGTTGTTGCTGCTTGACTGGCTTGGCGTCAGATTTGATATTCAGATGATGCATGACTACTTGTGGATCAAGTCCGGGCATGTCTTCGTAGTTCCATGCAAAAAATCTATATACTCGTTTACGAGTATTATTAATTCTTCCTTTTTCATAAGTGATAAGCTCTCACTTATAAAGATGGGTTTAAGGTGATCTTGACTACCCAAGTTGACCTGAATCACCTTGTCTTCAGTAGGTGGTTCGCGCAGTTTGAATCGCTTTTCCCATTGGAGATCTAATTGCTGAGCCCATGGTTCCTCATCAGTAGCTTTTGCAGGCTCCAATTGACTACTTGAAGTCATGTTAATGGTGAGATTCCCGAACATCACTCCCACACTGACATCTGAGTCCCACTCGGAGGAAGAGGCAGAATGTGATGGAATCGGCTCGTCATCCTTAAATTGAACCGTTGCTAGTGGTGTGAGTGTAACGTATCCCAACCCCCTGCGTGTGTTATCATAGTAATTCGCAGGTTTCCCTCTCAGTACAAAGTTGCACAGCAAACTATGTCTTCCTTTGAAATTCAGGCCCTCTCCATGCTTTAGGTTGTACACCATTTTCTTCATCATATGGCGCGCTGGTCGCGTATATTGAAAAAATTGTGGGGTGTCTGAGTTTGAACTTGAATCTGTGGCTGTAGACCCTCGTGGCTGGGCTTTACCGAATATTATTGGTAACTGACTTTCTTTGGATGGAGGGTTCACTAAAACGGCCCCTTCTACATATTCCATGGGTGTGCCGGATGCACTTGGTCTATGTAAAGGCATATGCAGAGAGCTATCCGTAATGGATTCAAACAACCCAATACTCACAGGATAATCAAAGGAAATATTATCATTAATTACCCATTCGCCCTTATCTTCAGAAGAAGCGTTACATTGGGGATTATTAAGACATGCTATAATGGTTCATCAATCAAAATGGCTGGCATGTCTGCTTCAGATTCTGAGTCCGCCTCATTGCCACTATCATCATCGTCCAGCAATGATTCTTTCGATGTTTCACCGGTCTCTTGATACAGGAGAGCGTCAGTAAAGTAATTTTTTACTCCTTTGAATGGTTGCTTTTCAGCGAAGACAGTTCATACTGTTGCATCATCTTCAATATATTTGAAGCACTGGTGCAGAGTGGAGGGAACGATCCAGTTGGCATGGATCCACGGTCGTCCTAATAGCAAGTTGTATGACGTATCAGCGTCAATGACATAGCACGTCACTTCTGACTTCAGGCTCCCGATTCGGCAACGGAGTCGAATTTTCCCAAGTGGATGACTACTCCTGGCATTAAAATTGTATATTGTTGTAGTGGTTGCGGACAACCTATATAGTGGTATACCGAGGAAATAGAGGAGCTTTCTGGGATGATGCTGAGTGTAGACCCCGGATCAACCTGTGCCCTTTCATGCATGTTGAACTGATGTATCCGGTGTAGTACAGAGGTCGATCGTGCTTGTTATCCTTGAGAAGCATATCTTCCGCTGTGAAGGTAATAGCAGGTACCTTCGATTGTACATGATGGCATTCAGGGTAAGAAGACTGAGCGTCATCTTTAGGTATTTCTGGCATGTACGTCAGGAATGATTCTGAATTAGCCAGTGCATCTCTGAGTGCTTCTCTTGTCTCTTTTGAGAGATGAAGGAGCTCGTGTATAGTAATACGAGCAGAGATATTAGCCAACTGGGCCAATATGTCAAAATGAAAGGGCATGTCAAGCCCTGGGCCTGAAGGCTTCTTCAGGGCATGGTCGAACCGGACTTCCCTTGGCTTCTCCTTTCCCTTGGTTGGAACTGAAGTGGGTGCTGGTATTTGTGCTGATGTCGTCTGCTATTTGTGTCTCGTCAGTAGCTTTCTCATACTGTTTTAAGTATGATTTTCCGAATCGAGTATCTGTTGGTTGAGGTACATCAGCTCGCGTTGTGCAACGTGCTTTTCTCCTTCAGAATCACTGAGAGAAGCTGCTGTAAGATTGTCATCGTCTGACAGGATGGAGATGACTTTGCAAGATTTACCCTTCGACTTGGACTTCTTTGAATCCCATTGTTCGTCTTGGACAAGGTCTGGGTATATCCACATGATTTCCCCTGTCTCCAGTGTTAAGGGAACAAGACCCTTATTATCTTGAGTTTTAGTTGCAGGATGTTTGACTTCCGGCCGTAGTGCAGGGATTGGATAAGTCCCGTCAGGAACTGGGACCTTTGGGGTTTTGCCGAACTCGAGGGTCACCATGTTTGCAGTGACTTTCTTTTGCTCTGACTTCAGTGTCAGGACTCTAGCGTCGAGTAGAGCTTGAATTCTGTCCTTGAGGACAAAGCACTTGTCGGCAGGATGGTGAATCATCCTGTGAAAGAGACAGTATTTGAGATCGTTCGTGCGTTGATTGAGGCTAAACCTGCACACAAAATACGGGATTATAGAACTTATAATAAAAATGTGCAAGTGCTCAATTCTTCCGCTGTAGCAAGTGACTATGCGGGTCGTGATCCACAAGGAGGGTTTTGCGATAGAAGCATTTACAGTTTTATTGAAATCGTTATAAAAATAAGCGAAAGTTCTTCTCTGTTTTAAAGTTATAAAAATGAAAAAAAGAAAGTTATAGTTAAAGTTAAGAAGAAAGTGAAAGATGAAGAAGGTGGAAAAATCAGAAAACAATAAAAGCGACTATGTACAAATGGAGTGAGTGGAGAAGAAAGAGTTGGAAGATGAGTGTTGGTGATCTATGCTAAAGAAATAAAAGAAAAGAAAGAAAGACAATTACTTACCTTCTTTTTACCAAAAGCTTACCTTGAGTTCTTAGCTACGATGCTACCTTGAAGTAGAGGCATTCAGCGCATAGCCCATAAGATTAGAGTATTGGTCTCTTTCACATTACATCATCAAGACTACTTCAAGTATGAAATGATACAGAGAGACTCACAATTCCATCGTCATGAGCTATCGGTGGCACTCGCAAAGGCAAGGCTCTTTCGATGCTTTTAGACTCACTTGGAAGACAATTTGTAAAAAGAAAAGTGAAGTAGAAAAGAAAAAGACGAAGAAAACTAAACATAAGTACATACACAGAAAGAACAAAGATTCGATTTCGTAACAATCAAAGAAAAGAAAGAAAACCTTACACCATTGTCACTATAGCTCCAGCTTCAATCTTGTTCTTCGATAAAAGTCTGATCTCCTCTTATTTACATAAATGAAAATTACAATTACATGAAAAAGAAAAAAACCTAAACTAAAGAAATGGAAAACTAGTCTAAATCCTAACTCTGCATTGGCGTCACATTTTCAGCACAAGTACAGGCCTTTATAGGCATAAACCCAACAACCAGGATCCCGGGGAGGTCGGGGGAGCAAACGCTCCCCCTAACTCCCCAAGATTGCCGCGAAAACGCGGCTATTGCCGCGTTTCCACAGCAGCCAGGGTGTGGCCAGGTGGCCACACCCTGTTGGTGGGTTACCCAGGTTTCTCCTTCTGACTTTATCTGGAGTTGGTTTCTTCGTTTGGGTCCCGGATTCTGACGAAATGGCCTTGGATTCTTGGCTTTAACCGATCGATCCTGAGAGGATTCTTCTCAACCGATTTCAACCTCTTGATTTTGCCCTGATTACTTGGTGCGAATTAATTCTGATTTAATTCAGAATTTTGGTGGGCTTTGGGCTCATTTCTCTTCAACTCCTTAAAGATTGGGCCTGCAAATAAATCAAACAATTAATTAGGACAATGCAGGCTTTTATTCTATAATAAGTATGGACATATGATATTAAATATGCAATATTAGTGACCAATCACACCCCATACCTATCTTTTGCTCGTCCTCGAGCAAAACAACTAAACTATACTAAGGATTATTAGACCACTTTCGCAGGTCGCGCGATTGCACTGAGCATGTGCAACAAGCCGTTAAAACCTCTAGGTTTCCCCTAGAGGACGAGTTTTGTCTCGTGAGGGTTTTCAGCGGATTACACCCACAAAATCCATAAAGAAAGAGAAATAAAGAGTTAGTATTTTTGAAAAGCATTTTGAAAGAGAAAAATATTTGAAATATGATTGTAAGATCTAAGCAATCTATAAGTTATAGGAAAACCGAATTTTTCATTCCTAAACTTAGTCTCTATTCAAAATTTGTTATCAATCAAAGTAAGGAGTCAAATTGTGCTTCTCATCTAGTCTATTACTTTACCCTAAGTCATATGCACCTTGTGAATGTGAAAATTTTGACTAAGGGTTCATTAACTCTAACTCTTATGCCTTATTTATTTATATATATATATCTTTTTTATTTTTATTTTTTTGGTATTATTCCTTAGTTCTATTAGGATTTCTAATCTGCCCATGTAACGAGCCTCTAATCGATGACTCCCAAACTAAACGGTCTTAGGGCACCAAGTGAGAAAACACCCCTAGGACTTAAGGACTCGAGCAAACAAGGCCACAAAACTAAGGATTTTATTATATGAACCTCTTTAGGCGTGAATACTTATGCTTTATTAGGCACAAATACCCAACTTAATCAGAGGTTTTTTCTTTTCAAACTTATCTAATCATCTTTCGCATAAATACTAAGGCTTGCTTAGGCCAAAGCACCTAGCTAGTCAACAATTAGATTTGTTTGTATATATATATTTTTTATAACTTATCTAATCATCTTTCGCATAAATACTAAGGGTTGCTTAGGCCAAGCACCTAGCTAATCAATAATTAGACTTGTTTTTTTTATAAGGCATAAGAATCTTTGTTTTTGAACCCTAAGTGTGTAAGTGTATGAAGTGTGCATATTTCATCAAGGTAAAGATCAAGACCAAATTACTTTGACAAATTATCTTCCTAACTCTAAAAATCAAACAAATAATCTTATTTTGACCAAGTATAAGAAATCCTAATTTGATTTTCCTATTCCTTAAAATTAACTTAATTTCTTACAAAAATAAGTCAAAATATTGTTTCTATTTTTCAAAAAGTTTTTAAAAGTAAAGAAAAATGTTAATTTTTTTTTTTAGAGAAAAAGAAAAGTTATGTTAGACCCTCCCCCACACCTATCTCATGCATTGTCCTCAATGTATGAATTAATGCATAGATGCATGAAAAAGACGACAGGGAAGGAAAGTGTTACCTTAAGGTGGTGGTTCCGGTGGTGGTCTGATTGGTCCACGAAACGCGGCCCAATCAACTTTTCTTGGGTCTCGGAGGAACCGACTAGAAGTTTCTCTAATATAAACCCACTAAAAAGATGTGTCCATTAAGGATTTTTTATTAAGTATTTAACCCCATCTAATGTCCATATTCCATAACTAATTTCGGAGTCAAATTTGTCAACCACCTCGTCCCAGAATGGAGTACGAAATGATAGAACGGTTGACTTGGACTCAGGAAGGACAGGAACTAATACCGACTCGGGAAGGTGACTTAAGTCAAGTAAAGGTTCAGGAGTCGAAATTAGTTCAAGAAGCGGGTCCAAGTCAAGAAGTTGAAACTCTAGTCCACATGTATTTTCTAACAATGGAATGTGACTTAATGTGGGTGATTCCAGTTCAGGAATGATAAGTGGAGGAATCAAAACTGACTCTAAAATATTACTCAAGTTTGGTAACACAACAGGAGTCAATATTGATTCAGAAAGTTGAACTGGATCACAGATTTGAGAATCTAGGTCACATATCTCATTGAGTTCAATATCAAAAATTGAGAACTTGCCAATTGTCAATAGGATTTTCAAAATTATATAATTGGTCAAGTTCAATATGATCCTCAAGAATGGGTGATTCAATTTCATGATGAATTGGCACAGGATTCAATGTTGACTCAGGAAAAAGATTAAAATCAGGTGAAGATACCGGAGTCATAATTGAACCAGGAAGTAGAATTGAATCATTAAGTTGGGGTTCAGGATCATATTCATTTTCAAGTTCTATTTCAGGAAAAGGAAAACTTGCTAAACTATCAATATCTTTTTCAAAATTTGGAGTTTGGGCAAGTTCAAGTGGTTGTTCTGAAATAGAATCTTGATTTTCAAGACTACATGACTCTTCGACTCTAACAGAATGGTTAGTGACATCAGAACTGGTCCAACGGTAAGAACGTAGAGATTCGACCATCATATCTATGTCACGATTACGAGTGTTTTGAGCCTGAGTCATGGTTTCAAGCATCTTTTCATAGTTGATAGGTTCATTGTTTTGATGAAAAGATGAAGAATTGTCTTAAAAGTGGTAGTGAAATTGTGAGTCCATCAGATTTTGGGATTTGTGTTTGGACTCACGCATACTCATTTCCAAAATTGATGGTTTCCTATTTTGGACGGGTGGAACTGAGTATGACTCTTGGAAATATTGTGGACTAGGTGGAGAAGGGGGATAATTTGGTTGAAAATTTGACTCGGGGTAGGTGAATCCCCACTGACTCTGTGAAGAGTTAAAATTGTTATGGACATTATAGTTATTAGATGGGGGACATGGGTTATATTGATTCGGATAAGACCAATCGGCACACTAGGTTGGTTAAAGTCATGATATGCCGGGTTGGTAATATCCGAAAATGAACTCGGTGTGTAATATGGATTATTATTAAAGTTGAAAAATTATTATTATAAGCCATATCACACAATAGAATACACACAAAAAAAAGAAAGAAAGCAAAAAAATAAACAAACAAGAAAGAAAAAATTCTAACCTAAGTTAGGGTAGACCTAGACCTAGACGACTCCTAACTAGTTAGACTGTCCACGGGAGGTTTAATGTAGACTTTGACCACAAGCTAATCAGCCAGGTTAGGGCAAGGTTGGTGGGAGGTTTTCCGTCAAAAGACGTTACTTAATTAAATAACCACCAACCTTCGGGCTTTCGGCCTTAATCCCTTTCCTAGACACTGATTTGGCAAGAGTCAAGTTCCAACACCGTTCCCTCTTAGGATAATCTCCTAATTGAGTCCGAGATGTCCCTAGGGCCAACGTCTACTCATTTTAAGTTAGGCTTGGGTTAGTGAGTGCTTGGATTCTGATTTTTGGGCTAAGGAAGGGTGATTAAATTCCCACTTATCTTGTTATTGGGTTGGTGCCCTTAAAATCAATTAGTGCAAGTGTACAAGATATGTAAGATTCACTCAAGCGATATAAATCAACCAAGAAGTGAGTCCTATGCTAAATGCAATGCATACGTACCTTGCTCCAGCACTCTTCAACAGTAAAAATAAATGAATTGAAAAAAACGCATGCCTAAAATGCAAACGTCTAATCAATTTTTAACTTTTGCAACAAACGTTTTACTGTTGATTATTAGCAGGCTTATGTGATGGCATATAGGAAATAAAGAATTGCAGAGAACTAGAATTTGTAAAGCAAGCAGCCCTGCAAAAACCTGTTAGTAGTCAACTCGTCCTTGCCACGGATCCGTGGCTTTTGCCGTGGAAACGTGGCAATTCAGAGGGCCCTGGTCTCTGCTTTCTAGAGCAGAGGCCCAAGGCCACTTGTATGTCACTGCAATATTAATTTCCTGCTTTTATGCCCTGTAACCTGCAACAGAGAAGAAACTTCGTTTAGTTCTAAAAAATTTTCAAAAAAAATTCAGATTTCAATAAAAACGTTGTTACCCTCCCCGGCAACGGCGCCAAAATTTGATTGAGGCTAAACCTACACACAAAATACGGGATTATAGAACTTATAATAAAAATGTGCAAGTGCTCAATTCTTCCGCTATAGCAAGTGGCTATGCGGGTCGTGATCCACAAGGAGGTTTTGCGATAGAAGCATTTACAGTTTTATTGAAATCGTTATAAAAATAAGCGAAAGTTCTTCTCTGTTTTAAAGTTATAAAAATGAAAAAAAGAAAGTTATAGTTAAAGTTAAGAAGAAAGTGAAAGATGAAGAAGGTGGAAAAATCAGAAAACAATAAAAGCGACTATGTACAAATGGAGTGAGTGGAGAAGAAAGAGTTGGAAGATGAGTGTGGTGATCTATGCTAAAGAAATAAAAGAAAAGAAAGAAAGACAATTACTTACCTTCTTTTACCAAAAGCTTACCTTGAGTTCTTAGCTACAATGCTACCTTGAAGTGGAGGCATTCAGCGCATAGCCCATAAGATTAGAGTATTGGTCTCTTCCACATTACATCATCAAGACTACTTCAAGTATGAAATGATACAGAGAGACTCACAATTCCATCGTCATGAGCTATCGGTGGCACTCGCAAAGGCAAGTCTCTTTCTATGCTTTTAGACTCACTTGGAAGACAATTTGTAAAAAGAAAAGTGAAGTAGAAAAGAAGAAGACAAAGAAACTAAACAGAAGTACATACACAGAAAGAACAAAGATTCGATTTCGTAACAATCAAAGAAAAGAAAGAAAACCTTACACCATTGTCACTATAGCTCCAGCTTCAATCTTGTTCTTCGATGAAAGTCTGATCTCCTCTTATTTACATAAATGAAAATTACAATTACATGAAAAAGAAAAAAAAACCTAAACTAAAGAAATGGAAAAACTAGTCTAAATCCTAACTCTGCATTGGCGTCACATTTTCAGCACAAGTACAGGCCTTTATAGGCATAAAACCAACAACCAGGATCCCGGGGAGGTCGGGGGAGCAAACGCTCCCCCTAACTCCCAAGATTGCCGTGAAAACGCGGCTATTGCCGCGTTTTCGCGGCCAGGGTGTGGCCAGGTGGCCACACCCTGTTGGTGGGTCACCCAGGTTTCTCCTTCTTACTTTATCTGGAGTTGGTTTCTTCGTTTGGGTCCCGGATTCTGACGAAATGGCCTTGGATTCTTGGCTTTAACCGATCGATCCTGAGAGGATTCTTCTCAACCAGTTTCAACCTCTTGATTTTGCCCTGATTTACTTGGTGCGAATTAATTCTGATTTAATTCAGAATTTTGGTGGGCTTTGGGCTCATTTCTCTTCAACTCCTTAAAGATTGGGCCTGCAAATAAATCAAACAATTAATTAGGACAATGCAGGATTTTATTCTATAATAAGTATGGACATATGATATTAAATATGCAATATTAACGACCAATCATGCGTCCTATCTCATTAGGATGTCGAGCATCCGGCAGCTTCAATTTATTCCCTTTGTGGAGTAAATGGAATATTGTGACCACCTGATCGTCTTTGAAGGAGTACTGTTTTGGAGAAAACTTCGACTCCTGATTATTGAAGCCGCTCTTCTTGGCCTTCGACTGAGCATCCCCTGATAATTCTACGGACATAGTCTCTTTCCTTTGGCTTGAGAAGACTGTGCCATGTCGTCACGTTCTTTATTATTCATACCCCATTTGCCTTTAGGGGTGGATGGTTCGAACTTTTAGCCGACTTTTCGGCTATCTCAGCTTGCTCGACCACTTCTTTTCAAGTATGGGCTTTGATAGCCCCCATGCGAATTTCTACTTGGTCTCAGAAGTTGTGCCTGCACGTCTGTAAGAACATGGCTAATGACATCCCTGCTGGGCACATCAGAGATAAGTTTCTGAACCGCTCAATGTAGTCACGGACATATTCACCCTTCTTCTATATGGTAGAGAGGAGTTTGTCCATGGTTACCTCGGTATCATCCTCATAGAAACGAGAAAGAAATCGGGTTTCCAGGTCGATCCATGAATTGACAGAGCCCGGAGGGAGACTTCGGAACTAGTCAAATGCTACCCCTTTTAAGGTGCCAATGAACAATCTAGCCATAATAGCATCATTGTCTATAACATTACCGGTCTGAGACCGAAAATAGTAGATGTGCTGGTTTGGCGAGCTCTTACCATCGTACGTATGTAACGTTGGTGGTTTGAACTTTGGTGGGTATGGTACTGAATCCCACTCCAGCGGGTAAGGACGGACTGCCCCTACTTTCTTTAATTCATCCCTCTGAGTTAGGGATGCGATTTGAGCTTGGATGCCTTTAAGGACTTCAGCGTCCAAAGAAGAACCCTCCTTTGACTTCTCTGTCTTTGGCTGTTCATTGCTAAGATGTTCTTCCTCATCATGGTTACTCCTGGTATCGTTGTTATTCCGGTTATTGAGGAGTTGAGCGAGCATCTGTTGAATGTTGTCTAAAGCTTCTTGCTGGGTCTTGGAAGTTTGCTCCTGAGCCTCCAATCGTTGACGAAGGTCATCATTACCGTTATCAGCCATACTCACTGATACTCTATCCGTTCGCACTGAGCTGACTGTTGCCGAAGAGGCATACCCACTGTCTTCGTCTTCTTCATCAGACCATTAGACTAATCCTTTCATTGGTTCAGGTGAGGTTACTGCAGTTGAGGAAGATGGCTGTGCATAACTGTAGGGTATTGCAACCCTAGATCTGGTGTTCTGAAGACACCTTCTTCATGTACCAAGACTTCGCCGAGCTCGCAGCGACGCTGGAATGAGCATCTGGCGAAGTCAGAAGAAAGCTCTTCAGCGGAGTTGGATAAACATCTATGGCGAAGCTACCGACCATCCTTCTGCGCGGTCGCGTGTGGCTTTGAGCGAAGGTAACTCTCTGCGGAGTTAACTGAGCACTTCAGGAGAAACTGAAAGTTAGCTCACTGATAGAGCTTTGAACGGCTTCATGGCGAAGTTGGGCAAACTTAGCCTCTCAGGCAAGGCTATCCCTTTGGAGATGGGTACAGAACTGGTCGTCAGCATATCTGTCACTTGTCTTTTGTAAATGTCAACAAGTTTAGACATTGTTCAGGCCAGTAAGAATCTTGTCTTTTTTAAAGTGTCAACAACTATAAATTAAAAAACAGAGATACAACTTCTCTACACTATCTAACAAAGAGCCTAAACTTTAAAAATGAGCAAGAAATTTGATCCTAGTCCTCGCTAAATTTTCAGTACAAAACCCTACTTTTTATAGGCAAAAACCCAGAGGGAGGGAGTGAGGAGATAAGGGGAGCAAACGCTCCTCTTATCTCCACCAACAAGCTGCGGATCCGCAGCTTGGGCCGCGAATTCGCAGCCTAAACTGGCCACATCCAGTGGACCGACGGTTGGCGTGGATTTGGGCTTCCTTTTGTCTTGCTGGATTCACTGTTGTAGCTCCCTGATTTGACGAAATGATTTTTGATTTGTTGGCTTCAACCACTTGATTTGAGAAGATTCATTTCAACTGGTTTTCAACCTCTATAATTTGCCCAGATCAGCCCAGATTTCCTGATTTCAAATTTATTCTGAATTAAATGGCCTTTTGGGCTCGTTTCTCTGGCATATCCTTTAGCAATGGGCCTGTATTTTATAAAGAACAATAGGACTTATTAATATGATTTATTTAGATAACAAGTATGAAAATGTGACAATATATATGCAATATAGTGACCGATCATCGGCCAAGAGATGGAGAAGAAGAAGAAGGGAAGGGAGAGAAGAGAAGGGAGAAGAAGAGAAGGGAGAAGAAAGATAAGGAAAAAAGAAAAAGAAAAGGAAAAGAAAGGAGGGAGAGAGATTGATGGAAAGGAGGGGTGATGGGACGGACCCATGTGGAGGGGGTGTGGTTTGGCGGTGAAATGATGGGGGAAAAGAAAGGAAAAGAAAGAAAGAAAGAAAGATTTCAAAAAATATAATATTATAATAAGGTTGAAAAATATCGACTGTTTCAGAAAATTCTCCAAAAATACCCAGCGTTAAAAAACATCATCCTGAGAAATAATACGAAATCAATTTTTAGAAATAAAATCCCAATTTTAAATTAGTAATCCTGAAGTCAACTGTCGATACCAGTCTACACCGGTTCGGCAGGATTTTGATAAATTCTGAAAAATCCCTAAAAATGTACTAAAGAAGAAAATACGATTCTAAGAAATAATATAAAAGCATAATTCAGAAATTCAATTCCGATTGTAAACTAAAAATCCTGAAATCAACCAGCGATACTGGCCGACACCAAATCCGTTGGAATTTTGATAAATTTAGAAAATTCTCAAAAAAAGTACTTTGATAGAAAATGTGATTTAAGAATAATGTGAAAAGACATTTCTAGTAATTTTACTCCATTTGTAAATTAAAAATCTGATAATCAGTCAGTGGTACTGTCGACACGGTTTTGAAGATTCTCAATTTAATTCACAAATATTCCAGAAAATCATAGAAAATCTTAAATATTGAAAAATGATATTTGAAACTAAAATCGGTCAAATCTGAATATCAAAAAGATCAAATTAAGTAATACCCTAGGATCGGGTCCCCAGTTCAGACTAGGGCTGACTCCGAGTTCGCGAATCCAGGACTCAAGGCAAAATGATCATATAAATAATTCATAATACAAAATAAATACAGAAAGTAAATCAAAAAATATGATCAAAAAATCTGAATATGCAAACTAATTACATATTCTGGGAGCGGGGTGTTACAATATAGCACCTCAACTCTTATTTAGAGGAATATAGAGGAGATAGTCTAGAGCCCTTCACTGAAAATTTAGCTACACTCTTTGGTTACACTAAGTGTGTTGCAATTTTGTTTTTAATTTCGCATCATTTGTCATTAGATTAGCCATACACCTATTCACCCCCTCTAGGTGTACTTTCAATTGGTATCAGAGCCTACGCTCCTGATATTAGGTTTAACCACCTAGGAGTGAGATCTTGGTTAGCTAATCTGTATTTGCATTTGCACACATATAGTTTATACACTAATAGATTTCATGACCCCTCCTATGTTTGATGTTTTCTAACATCGATGTATGAAAACTTAAAATGAGTATGTACTTAAAACCCTAGGAATGCATGTCTACCTTGCCGCTATCAAGAAATCATGCATATATAGAGGCTAATGCACAAGCCCTAGAGACACTTAGATGCGCTCTAAGCAAAGAATATTTATGTATGATTTCTCATTGTAATTCCGTTTTTGCAGTGTGGAACACATTGACCTCTCCCGCACTTCAAACGAAAAATATGTGGAGGAGAAATCTAATGAAGATGAGTCTGACCAACCTTGCTACATGGTCCAAGGGAATGACTTCCTTGAGGTAAACTCGGACACCCATCTAGATGATAGTGCTAGTTCTTCAAGTGATGATTATGTTGATACCGATGCTTTGAATGAAGAACTATCTATTGTGTATGAAAATTTTCTTGAAAAATACCAACTCTTGAAAAAGAAAACTTTTAAAATAAAAGAAGAATAAGGATTTATTTTTAAAACTTGATATGGCTTTGCAAGAAAGGGACGAGATTTCAAATGAAAGGGACTCATTGAAATCCCAACTTGATCTTACCTTAAATGAAAATAAAATTTAAAAAAAGAAAAATGATTATGATGATGTTTGGAGAAAAATGAGACTTTATCTTCAAAACTTAAAATTGTGTTTAAAAGAGAATGATTCCTTGAAAAAAAAATTGCTTTAATTTCAAAGGAATTGGATTTGGTTTCAAAGAAAAATACTTCTTTGAAAAATGATTTAGATTGTCATGTTCCTATTGCTTCTGCTTCTATTGATAAATATATCAGTTGCTCCACTTCTTCTTCTATTGAAAGTGACATATGGCTTTTGAAGAAGAGTGTCGATTGTTTGGGCTCCATTTTGAGCCATGTGCCATGAACCACTCACGATTGGAATCCATGTTTCACAAGAACAAGTTTCACATATACATGCACATCATACACGACATACACATGCTCATCATGCTCACACAATGATTCAATGTATGCTCATGTGTAACATGTACACATTGTGGACGTAAAGGCCACCTTGCAAATTTTGTTATGATAGATTAAATACTTCAAATT